>JAQQZY010000019.1:40097194-40116981 GCA_030068375.1 Ostorhinchus rueppellii | reverse complement strand
TATATATATTATTTGAACAAGTCACAATGAAAACAAGTCAGAATGAAATAGGAGTAATGAGCTTATTTTTAAAATGTAAGGAGCTGAAAATACAGATAATTGCATGAAAATGTAAGGAGCAGAAGTAAAAAGTCAGCTGAAAAATAATTACTCCAGTCAAGTATAGATAACTAAAATTTCTTACTTATGTAAAGTTATAAAGTATTTGTACTTCATTACTTGACACCTCTGAAACTGTTATATTGAAAATGGGCATAAACTGCTGCATCACTATTCTGACCTGTATGGTTTCTTTCAAAATAAAATTTTTAAATGGAGAGGATCACACCACTGTGATCCTTTTTTAGCCCATCCTAGGTATAATTCATCTCTGCTTACTGTTCTTTGCTTAGTCTTGCAGTTCTTACACTAGACACTTTACAGAAATAATATTCACTCCCTCGTTTTTCACAACACTTGAATTATACCTGCTTCATGCTGTTCCCATAATGCAGCGCTAAGCTCTCACCATCTCAGATCTCACCTTGACTCTAGGTTTGAAGGTGTTCAACTCTGCTCAGTCTGCTCCATCAGTGCCACCAGGCCACTCTCATTAACTCAGTGCATTCAGATCAGCTCACCTTCCACTAGATGACGCTCTCGGTTTTTAAAGACATGCAGCTGCAAATTGCATGCATGCAAAGTGCAAATACGTGAACTTTTTGCAACTTCAGCCGAGAGGACACGTTATTTTCTTCGAACATTAAAAAAGAGGCTCTTCTGGTGAGTTTAAAGTAGTAAGGCCTCTTGAAGCACTTTGTGCAACTCTTTATTTTGATTCTTCCCATTGGAAATAGGGAGTTTTCCCCCTGTCATTTCTGAGATTTACAACTATTCGGTCCACCCATGTACTTTTTCACATGAACGAAGTGAGTCACAGCCCAAACTTGATGAACTCAGATAATCTGTTCATAATAAGGTTTGTTCTGCAGCCAGAGGAGCACACTCTGTACTGTTATTTATCTGTCATTTAGAGTAAAAACCACATCAGCCGTAGACTGACATTAAATATTACTATCATTTATTTGAATCACTGTCAAACTTTTAGGTTATTACGCAGCTGATCCGCAGTCGTGATAGTGGTCGTATCTGGGTTTGAGTGGGTCTGGACGCGGGATTGTGGACCTGCGGCGGGTCTGAGCGGGTGGGCGGGGTCATGAGAGCCAGAGGGGGCGGAGCGGCCCGGAGGGTCGGACGTCCTTCCCAAAGTGTCCTACTCTCCCTCAGAAAACAACACAGCACTCAATAACTTAGTAAACTGTGGCGAGGGGCCTTGTTCAACTGTATAGCTCCTAAAAAAACACCCCTGAAACCCCATAAATCTGCGGTAACTGAACAACAGAGAAACGACGCTGGTGAGTAACGCAAAGAGTTTTCATTGTTGACAGTTAATGAATGCGCAAACGTTAAAACAGCAGCTACACGCAAAAACTGAAAAGACGCAACGTTTATCGCCAAAAAGCACTTAATATGGTGATGTAAACTTAACTTAAAGGTGTTTTTGACTAAATTAATCAAAAAGTAAATGAGAAAATCTCCGTGTTTGTGTTGTGTAAATCTTGGTGGTGTGTTTGATGACACCTGTTGCTCTGAGTAGCGATGAAACTACGTCAAATAAACCTGCCACAATTTACTCACTTCAAGATTTACTCAGAAGCTGGGTTTGTTGTGTATAATGATGGTATTTATTGTAAAAATACCTTTTTGGTTGCAAACAGACTCTTTAGGCTCATGTCTCATTTACCTGACACTCTCCTTACGGCACCATTCATATTGCGTAACTTTACAGTTTTTCCCACAGCTCTTGCTTTCAATATTTAATTCTTTGCTGTTTGAGTGACACAGTTAACCTTTACCTGAACTTTTGAAGGTTTGTCCGCTCTTTACTGATTTGTTAGTTTCCTGTGGTCATGTGAGGTATTGCATCTGCAGACACACTGTCGGGAGGGATTCCCTGTCTGACACAGAAAACTAATGAGTCCACAAGAACAGATAAAATCAGCTTTGTTAAGTCTTTGCAGTCTTTTCTTTGCCCTTCTGCACAGATCAAAGCCTGGGCCTTGACACCCTAACCTGTGCTCGATCCTGACCCCTCCAGTGCAACACAGGGGTCAGTGAAGGCAGCATGACCACTATAAAAGACAGTGGACCAGCACAGTGAGGATTTCCCCTTATGCAGAGACAAATACAATGAGAGAGGAAAAAGGTTGCACACTTGGAGTACTTGTGTGTCGGATACATGTGACAGCAGCATGAAAGAGTCTATTGTGTTTCCTTTAGTATTAGCTTGTCCAAGATGGGACACTCTACCTTGGCTTAGTCATTCATGCCCTATCATAGGTGCCAGAGAGTGAATTGGACTAATTTATGTCACATTATCATTCTGTTCCTCATGTGATGCTAACAGTTGTTAAAATGGACAAATCTATTTAATCATAGTCTCTGTTACAACACCTCTTGCACTTTAATATGCAGAGAGTTTTAATGATTTTGTAAGTGTAACAGAATTTGTTCATGAGACAAGATTCTTCAGGATGTGGGTGGCATACCAACTCAAATAAACAAATCTGGACGTCTTGTTATCATGGATCTCGCAACATGATACTGTGGTATTAGTAGGATTTACATACTATCATTTGGCATTTCCTGGCAAATTACTAGACCAAAATCTTACAGATGAAATACACAAGAATCTCTATATTGGCTGTGTGATGTAAAGATATATATATATTTTTATTATTATTGTTAAAATGGAAAAGAAAGACATCCAATATGACCTTCAAGGTGTCTTGCTCATTGATTTAAACTGGTATGGGTAAATCTGAGGTGGCTCGTAATCTTCTCTAAGCACACATAGTCATATTACATCACTAAAGTAGCGCCTACACTGTGCCCTCCATAGGAGCCTTTCATCCTCCTGTTCTTCAATTGTGTTGATTGTGACACTGTATATCCTGCTTCAGCATTTGTTGTCCGTGTTATCTGCGTCGCTCTTTCAGGCTCATCTCATCTGTCTTTGTCTTGTAGAATGGGACACTGTCAGCAAGGCAAACAGGAATCTGTTAAAGGTTAAAAGCCTATTGTCCAGTGAAACACATGGTGGCTGCTGATGGCTTTGTCTTCACTGGCTTCCCAGGCATAAATGTGTCTGAAGAACTCTGCGTGACTTGCTTTAATATTTGTACACAGTTTCATATTTATTGCCAGCTGCGTTCTCATGATCCTGCTGCAAATCTGTCAGCTTTGACAACCCTGCTGACGTTATTGTAAAACTGACAAAATTGTATTTTCTTGTTTTCCCCATCAGAGCAGGCTATAAATTACAATATTATTTACAAGGATCTAATGTATCCTTTATACACATACCAAGTCCAACACTCCAAACTTATGTAGAGATGACAGAGCTCTCAAACTTTTCCCTGGTCTGAGTGACTCATGTTTGGGTGTTTTCTTTGTGTTAATGTTCTTTTAACCAGTTTAACTTATCCTATCCTTCGTCATGCAGTGTAAACAGTCATTTTGTTATACCATAGGTGTTAGTCACACACCTGTAAGGCCTTTTTAAACAGTACCTGATCATATTTACTCTTCAGATAAAAGTGGTTGATGCTGACTCAGATTTTCATGAATATTGTTGGTTCTGAGGTGTTTGAGGAGGTTATTGTCTTATTTTTCACTTGGTAATGGTGTTAATATGTAATGTTAATGTGTAAAGCAAATGCATATGTTAATGTGCAGAAGAGAAAATGAAAGCAGTTTATCTTCTTAAACAAGGAGGTTAAATGTTTCATGAGAAGTTGAGGGTGGCCATGATAAACTTAATATCCCCCTATGAGTAATTGTTGGCATATTTTAAATGTTTCCAAAGTATCAAGAATGATCCAATTAGAGAAAACCCCTTTAGTGACATTGTTGAATTATTAGTCTCTCTTTTCTGACTTATACAGCTTGTCTGAATCTTTGTTTGCAGAGGTGGGCCACTGGATCCAAGGAGAGGGAATTATTTTCCTTATGCATTCCTGATGGAGTCGTACAGAGTTACTGGCATTCCTAACAGTGGATCACAGCGGGGCTACACTCAGCCATCCCGTTCCTCCAAGTCTAACAGTAATGGTGCTGGTTCTTATGGTCTGAGCATTCGTGTCCAGGGCATAGATGGGCACCCCTATGTAGTGCTGAACAACCAGGACAGTGGTCCTCAGTCCTATATTGACCCTAACAGCAACGGATATATTGATACAGATGGCTCATTTATTGAGAACTACCATGAGTATGATTTTAGAGGTGGTAAAGAGGCAGGCTCCAACAGCCCCTTCATGGAGTACAGATCTCAGAAGATGATCCATCATTCTGGTTCCCACAATGGTGTCACAGATTCACAAGCAAAGAAGGCATCGAGCCTTCTGAACTTTCAGAAGCACCCTGAGATACTGCAGCCGTATGACCCAGAGACCAACTCCCTGAACCTTGAAGGCTTTCACAGCCTGCCGTCCAGGCCTCTGTCTCTCCCTGATACTGAGAGACGCCGTCAGAGTTGTTCCCCTAAACCTGCTGTACCTGCAGTCTCACATGCCGAGTCATCAAGCCTGGACCAAAATGCAGCTCCTGCACAGCAACACAAATGGCAGCTTCAGTCCCAGTGTACAGTGGAGACTGCTAAGTCCAAGTCTTTGCCTTCAAGCCACCTTGGTCATCCTCAGACCAAGGCTCAACCACAAGTGGCTCAGCCTCAGTCCAAACCACACCTCACAAACCTGAATCCAACGCAGACCAAGTCCTCCTCTAAGACTCCACACCAAACAGTGCCTTCATCCCAGCCTCAGTCCTCCTCTGTCTCAAGTCCAACAAGTGAACAAAGCAAAACCTCATGCAGATCCCCCAGCACGATGAGCAGTGCCAACTCCAGCCTTGAACGCACACGTCGTGAGCCCGATGTTCTTCCTCTACGCCGAACGGACTCCAGTGGGCCCGTTCTTCAGTCCTCTTCCCGCTCCCGCCATTCTTCTTCCTCCTCTACCAACACGTCAAAAGTGCCTGTAGATGAACAGATGGAGGCCCTTTATGCAGACACTATCAACCGTCATGAGAACCGCCGCTACATTCCTTTTCTCCCAGGTTCAGGCAGAGACATTGACACTGGCTCCATTCCTGGTGTTGATGAGCTCATTGAAAAATTTGATAGTAAAGATGGCAGTCATCAGAGGAGGGGTCGAGCTGGGCGTAGGAACAGGATCAATCCAGAGGACAGGAAACGCTCACGCAGCGTGGATAGTGCCCTTGGCCTTCGAGATGGATCTAACTATATGAGTGAGTTTAGCCGTACTCGGGGCACATCGATGGAGCATGTCCTTCGACCATCACAGCTGCGACAGCAGAAGGCAGCCAGTGGTCAGGACTCCTGGATCACTGTTGTAGATGGAAAAGTGGATTCCAGAGGGTCATGTGCCACCAGTGAACCGTGTTCCCCCCAGAACACCATCTCTAAAAGTGTGTGCTCCATCAAGGGTTACAAAACTTCACAGACCCACACCTCTTCACTAATATTTAAGAGTAAAGAGACTGAAGACAGCTCCTCTTCAGCTAGTAAGCCTTCAACCACATCATTATCAACATCATTATCCAAACAGTCTTCAACTGCAGACAAAAAAACAAGCACAGAAGCCGATGTTCAGGTGAGAAGTCAGCTTTGTCCTCCTCTAAGTGGTGTCAAAATAGGATCTTATGACAGAAAACTGAATTGGTTGTGGACTTTTCTCCTGAAAATATTAGCCTGTATTATTCAACAAATGGTACTCAGTGAGTTTTTTTGTATTGAGGCTCCATGAGACACATACTTCCCAATCCCCACTGCTACATCAAAGGTCTTCACGGTTTAATAAAGATCTTTCATTTCCTGTCATTTCCAGGTGACACCTGATCTTCTTAAAGGTCAACAAGAGCTTTCACAACAAACACATGAAGAGACAGCAAAACAAATTTTGTTTAATTACCTTAAGGATGGGTGAGTTATGTATAATTTTGTGTTCTTTATCAGTGTTTTATACCGCCTACATATTATTAATATTATAAAAATGACAAAAAACATCATAAGTTGTGACGAAGTTGTGATGTTAAGTTGAATCATAAACTAAACATAAAGCCTTATCCATGTTACACCATAGAGTAATGTATCACAAAAGGAGAAACTGTGCTGTGGGAGAACATAAATGGTTTTTATCAGAGTTGGACTGTTTGTGATAAAAGTGAAGGAATGTGCTCCTCTTACCCTCCCATCAGACTGCAAAAAATCCTGCTGTCTGGAGTTTATTTTCTTTCTGAATCTCACTCCCTCCCTCACTGCTCTCTCTTAGCTGTGGTGTGAAATGAGGAGAAAACATTTTTATTGTTTGTGTAATCAGATACTTTCTGACTGTTACAGAAAGAGCATGTTGGATTAAAAGGCTAAGTGGAGTTTAATATTTACAGGAGCAATTCAGCGCCTGTTTTTAGAAAATATAGCACAACTTCTATATAGACTATCATCTGCAACAGTTGCTTGAGTTGTGCATGATTTCATCAGGAGGCAGCGTTTTTAGGCTTCTACAGGCTAATGGAGAAATAGAACAGGAAACTGTTTGGGTGTGTCGGGCTACAGGTCAGGAGTCACAGGACAAAGGAAAGGAAACCCAGATGGAAGTGTTGGGGCTGAAACTGAGCTACATTCCTAAGGCCTAGAAGACAAACATTCACTAACAGAGTTTATAAAGGTTTAATGAATATCATCTGCACGAGAAGAAGGGAGATTAGGGGGTTTGGCTTTCTGTGTCAGCCTTGTAATTTACTGAAATAATATATCACTGTTGTCATTGTTGATTGTAATGTTTTCACTTGTACTGGGGGATTTTGTGTTCGTCTAGGCTGAGAAAATCCAACCGTCTTTGGGCTTTTAAGCTTAAATACTCAGTGGGTGATACCAAAGCTACTTTTGTCAGCTCCAGACAACTACAAGTTGAAGAAAAAAGTACAGAAAAAGCATAATGATTTTGATCTGAACAATACTACTTGTGTTTCATCAATCATAATAAATGTTTCCTCTCACAGTTTTTATGTGTTAGTGAATATTAAAAGAATTAAATTCCTAAGATTATATGGAAAAAAAAAATAAAAATCCCCAAATCTTAATGTTTGCTGTATATAATATGTCAGTATTATATCTAATGTGGTTTTTTTTTTGCATTTTTACCTTGTGATTTTATTGGGTTCTTAAACGGGGCTGAACAGTAGTTACACAAGCTGTGTGTTTTGTTCTTTTGCTCATGTTCCTCATGGTTGACCGGTTGAAACTGTTCATTCTGTGAGGTGACACATCAAAGCGGCATGATCTTTCCTGACCCTCTCGAAGCTGGGAATGAGTTCCACTCCTACAGCAGTTGGAAATTATTTCCCAATCCCTTAAATTCTGAGTTTTGAACCTTTAGTAATCAACTGTTAACTTTTCTTATGTGTGTGTGTGTGTGTGTGTGTGTGTGTGTGTGTGTGTGCCCGCAGAAGCACCGATAACGATGAAACTACTAAAAGAAAGGTCAACCTCGTCTTTGAGAAGATTCAGACGTTAAAGTCACGGGCTACAGCAGGCGCTCAAGGCGACAACAAAGTGAGACATTGTTGTATCATTGTAACTGCACCACAACCAACTGAAGGTCACATGAGATTAAAATTATATTTGTGTTATCAGTTTATGCACTGATATATTTTGTACATAAAACGATAATTTCACTGTCATCCAGATGAATAAATGAAAGGTTGCCCTGTATATTATGCTCCTTATGTGCAATCTAATGTTTCATTAGTTTTTAGTCAGCTTTTCAATCGCGCTTTGGCTGTTTGTTTGTTTTTTTTTGCCAGGCAGACACTGTGACTATGAATATATACTCTTGTTAAATAGAAAAAAGAAAGTTAATGTCAGACTTGAAACTCACGTGTCAGCTGTCATGAAGTGTTAGAAACTTAAACAGTTGTTAAAATGATTGTTGTGAATTTACTCATTATAGATCAGTAGGACATAATCAAATCTGAAAAGTTTGTGTTCTTTTGCCAGTCTGTGGACTTTGCTGCACAGACTAAAGAGTTGCAGGGGCAGAACGCTGAGCTTGAGAAAGAAATCACCAAACTGAAGAAACAAGTTGATGAACAAACTATGGTAAACACAATTTATCCTCAGCTGTGACTTTATACCACCTTATATTTGTTGAACTTGTTGTTTGACAATAGCTTTTAATGAAGGATTTGGTTGGAAAAGAGAACCAAGTGTTTACAGTTAAACTTATTAAATTGAACAAGTTAAAGAAAGTTATTGTTTGAGTATAAGCTTGTCTAAGCTCAAAACAAAGGGACACTTTTTTTGAATGGAGTAGTAATGTAAACAGTGCTATGAGCAACTTCACTGAAAACCTGTAATTGCGCCATGTCTACAGAAGTTCAATAGGATTTGAAAAATTGTTGCACTTGTTTTTGCATAACAAGTTTAATTATTGGGTGCGATTTTTATTTTATTTTATTTTATTTTTATAAATATGGCAATTTTAAACAAAATACACATTGTTACATGGGGAAATCAAGTCCTTTACTATTTTAAAAACTTTTGATTAAAAAATAAACCAATGGAAATGTAAATCTTTTTAAATGTTTTTTTTCATTACTGTTTTTATTATCAGAAAAACCAGGCTGATAAGAAAACCATAGCAGGTGTCAAGGAACTACAACAGGAGCTGGAGAAAAGCATGGAGGAATGCAGACGCTTGAAAGAGAAACTGGCCAAAACCGAGACTGAGCTCCAGAACACAGTGGAAGAGTAAGTGCCCAGTAACATGACTGGAGCAGAATGGATCACAGAGTTTGTTAACCATCATATTTGTAAATGCTGAGATTCTTACATTAGATTTCCAGGTGTATCTGGGTTGTATTCCTGTGTCAGTACTTTTATTTGTCTGTTAGTTAAACACAGTTGACAATCTTGGGGTCACTGTTTGCTTCATTTATTAAGTTGGCTCTCTTGCAGATGGGGGTGTACAATATAAAGGGAATGAGAATAAGACACTAATAATTAGCTTCGCAAGGTATTCATCACCTATTGCTTTGCAGAATGGTTTCTATGGACTGTCGCACTGATACTGGTGTAGGATATCTGCTGATTAAACCAGTTAGAGTTGACAGTTATTGAGTTACGGTTACCATGTCATTTTAGAAAATCTTTTACTATATGACCCCTTTTGCATTTCCTCCATTTGGTTAGATTTATCGTCGCTCCATATTTTACTGTTTGTCGGGAGAGTGATTTAGAATTTGTATTGACAGTAAATTATCTGCTTTTATTTTCTTCTGTTCACAAAACAAATGAATTTAGTTAAAACGTAAAAAAATCTATATCCGTCATTATTCCTATTGCAATTTTATTTAGAAAGTATTTTGTTGATGCTATAATGTTTTGCAATTTGAATGTACATTGTGGAACTCAATGCTTGTTTGATCCTTTTTTTTTTTAAACTTTAATCAGTTTTAATATGTTTTGTTCCTCAGCTGTCACTTGTTTGCGCTTCACTGTATTTCTTTCAGTGTAATTCCATAGATCTTTAATCTCCTAAATCTTTCCTTACATGGGTCATGCAGCTCTTCTCTGCATGACTGCGGTGGTTTGTTTAAGGTGCCTCACATCACTTCTCACCCTCCCCTCAGTGTTGCCATGTGGAGACAGTTTAGATATTACTGTCAGGGTTCAGCTATTGGTTTTAACCCCGGTGCTCTGTAGGCCACATATTCAGACCCAGTACAGGTGTTACCATTTGTATGTGTGAATTGAGATGCAGGTGTGCATGTGCACTCCCACATTATGCAGGGTATTAGCTCTGTGTTTTGACATGTGGTGTGGTCTGTCAGACTGTTCCAGGTGAAGATGGAGAGAGAGCAGTACCAGACGGAGATCAGAGACCTGCAGGACCAGTTGTCAGAGATGCATGACGAGCTTGATACGGCCAAGAAGTCAGCTGCTGACAGCGAGAAAGACATGATTATGGCGGTAGAGCATAATATTTATTATTCTAAGAGAAAAGGGAAAAAGATGTCTATTTTTACAATCAAGATTAAAACCCTACATGCTCCATAATGTTTAGGGTTGTTTCACAAGGTATAAATTATTTTACACAAGCATGCAAGTAAAATATTTACTCTGAGTGAGCAATCTGTTTTTTATGTTTAAGTCTGCTTCACATTTTTGTTTTTAAAGCAGTCAAATAAGAGTGCGGTATTTTACAACTAAACTTGTTAATAAAAAAAACAAAAAAACAACAGTAGCTTTTAGAGGTCTGGGCAGGACTTTTGTATAATAGAAGAGCATGAGAGCATTTAAATGAAGTTTGCAATCATATTGCTGTTCTTGCTCTTCTTGTTTTGATGCAGAAGATATTTTCATTTTCATATGATAAACTTCTTGTGTCACATTTATAGTACACGAGTAAAACCAGTCAACAGTAAAGACCACAGATACACTCGACATATCGGTGTCAATGTGAGTTTCACATTCTATCATATAATTAATTATATGCTGTGACTAAATACTCATGTTTTCCTGCAGGACATGATGCAGCTGAAGGTGGAGATGCAGGAGGTCCTGCTGGCAAAGGAGGAGCAGGAGGATTTGCTGAGGAGACGAGAGAGGGAGCTGACGGCTCTGAAAGGAGCCCTGAAGGAGGAAGTGGCCGCTCATGATCAGGAGGTGGACAAGATGAGGGAGCAGTATGAGAAGGAGATAAGCAGACTGCAGACAGCTTTGGAGGAGGCCAAGCAGGTAATCAGCCTCCCCTTTGTCCCCCCTCCTCCTCTTCCTCCCACTCTTCTTCAGTTTGACTCCCTGCATCCCCTCCTCTTCGCCTCTTTACCTCCCCCAGTCCAGAAACACACCCAGACACAGAGCAGTGTGGAGATAAGCAGCACATCAGGGAGGCTGTAACTCTGTTTATGCATGTGTCTGTTTTGCATTGCAAGTTGAACCATATGTTGGACTTTAGAGGTTGAGGCACTGCTTTGAAGTGATGTTATTTACACCTTTCCTCTACTTTCACAGCTGTGGCACTGAGTGTCACAGGGGGACATATACATAAAGGATTGTCATCTTGAATTATGTTAGTGAGTCTGTATCTCATAGCAAAGGTAATGCGGGGAGAAGAGGAGGAAGATGTTTATTTGGTAGTTTTTGTTACTTGCTGGTAAAATATTTTTATCAACAAGCTACAAAAAAGATGAATGGATAGATGATAGCTTTCTCATCATATTAGATGTTCCTCTAGTACATCTAAAACCTTCAATGCATGCTCCACACACTTTGTTAACCCTTCAGTCTGGTTATAATTTTGCATACATAAATCCATTTTGGTGAGCAGATGCAAAAGGTTTTGTTGATCCCTGCAGTGTTGGTTTTTGATTATTGATATCCTTTGTGTTTGCTGGCTGACAGAGAAATGCTCATGATTAAGAGCTTTAACACCCTAGGTTTTAATGATGATTGAATAGTACTGCCTAAACAAACTAATTTAAATATGCTAAATCAGCAGGGTAGGATATTCATTTACAGCAGGGAGAAGTTGTTTTAGCTTTTTTACATAAGTGTAAATTGAACACAGCTTGAGTTCACACACTTCAGCTGTGTCAACAAACTGATAAAATGAAAATGAAACACAGTGTAACTTTTTAAAGTTAGTTCCTCATCACTTTTCATAGTAAACCTTTTTAGGCAGTTAACTGTGGAGGTGTGTTCTTATCTAAGTGTTTTCCATTAGGAGAAACAGTTTACGAGAATAGCAATGGATGACATTTACTGTACAAATGACACATTTTTATGAGTGTGTTTTAAAAGTTTACTGCAAAGGTCATCATTGTAGCTTATTGTTGGTCAGTAAGAAACACCTAAATGAGCAGAAGTGTTGCATTTATTGTAAGGCTGTGATACACTATTCTGTCTTATGATAATAAATTTATTCTCAGACAGAGTTTATCAGCTTTTAATTAACAGTTTACTTGCAAAGATTTGTGATTCATGATTCACTACTTCTCCCATGTGGCTTTGTGATTACTCCTGCGTAAGATGACCAAAAAAAAAAAGTTTTCTTCAAACTTAGAGTAGGAGCCGTGGATGAACCCCTTATATATTGAATCAGATATATTTTTCTGTAGTCAAAGAGGGGGATATTCCAGTCTTTGAAGGATACCAGAGGGTGTCCTGTTTGGGAGAAGTGGTGCCAGATCTTTAACAAACTCTATATTGTGAAGAACAATTGGTCTCATAACAATCAGATAACCTTTGTGATGGTCTTTAACATCTTATCCATTTATCCAAAGATAAGATAAGATGATGTGATTTGATAAGACCTAAAGTGAACAAAATGATTGTGAAGTTAAAGAGGGAAGATTCCAATCTCAGCCATTTCACCACTGATGAAAATATAAAGGGTTAACCTGCTGCTAAATTGAGATCTTATCTAAAAGATCTTATCAAGTAGAGTCATAGTTTGCTCCTCTATGGACAAGATGTTAAAGATCATCACAGAGGTCATCTGGTTGTGATGAAACTTACTGTCACAAAATATGAGATTGTTCAAGGTCCTGATCCACTCCCATACGACTCCAACCACACAGAAAAACCTCTGGTAACGTTTAAAGACTCCAAGGACATGATGTGTTTACACCTAATGATTAGAATCTTCCCCCTTTCGTTAGAACATTGTTGGTTGTACAAACCAACAAAAAGCAGGAAAACTTGTGCCATAATTTGTGGTTTGTTTGTGATTAAGTTTAAAGAATACTGTGAGATAAAAAGAAGAGTGAACTATTGGCCTTGTGTGGAGGTCCTTGTGTCTGTCCCTTGTCAGTTTGTGTTATCTTTGTTCTTAGATGTTACAAAGACCGTTATAAATGCAAGTGTAGACTGCCCTGATTACAAAAACATACTCTGTTTTCAATTAGATTATATGCAAATGGAAAATTGTTCTTTATGCTGTGGCAGTTTTCTTGAAATTACATTAAATAGAATGTATGATCTTGCTTGCAGTATTGCGATATATTGAATCATCATCCTCATGGTAAGTATTTTATCACCTGATTCTTGTTAGTACTCAGCCGTAGTATTGGCAAAGCAATTAATGGTAAGAAAGAAGCAACTACATTTCCAGCTCCACTGCTTCGTTGGTTTTGTTTGGTGTGGTTTTTGCACATTACTACATCAGCTTTCCAAAATAGAGGATGATGCATTAAGTGGAGATGAACAGCAGTGTATGGAGGAAGACAACATGCTGAAAGGACTAACGTCATATTGTTCAGTAGGTCTCTGTGTGACTCACGTGTGTCCTGTTTGTTTCAAAGAGTGGAAGCTGTCCTTGTTCTTGGCTTCCTGCAGGCCTGTTGGGGTCCACAGCAGCAAGAGTGCATTTCCTTTTGTGGAACAGAGGTACTACTCCCCTGAGGGAGTATGTCATCTGTGCTTTGTAAACACATGGCATCATGAAGACATTGTTTGTTTCTCCTAAGATAAAAAAAAAGGACTTGTCAAGCTTTCCTTTATGTCCTCCTTTCACCACTTAAACCACAACCTGTTTAAGTTCAAATATTCACAGCATGTGTCCAGAACTACTGGTTAGGACAAACAAAAATATCAGAACAGACTGCTCATGATCTTGTGTGGATGTCTACTTTGTTTGAAGGTGTCTGAGAGAAAGAGGAGATTTCAAGCAAAACTGTGCATCGTTTTATTTTTCCACCCTGCCCTGCTTCCTCCTTTGTGTGGCCCTGATGTTTGCTGCGACATAGAGCGGCTCATGCAGAGAAGAATGCTGGAAACTGGAGCACTAAATTGCTCTGTATACTAGTTAATTGCAGTGGCAAGCCATCACTAATCTAATGAGCTGCAGTGCCTAAGTTGCATCGTCTCCCCTCTTCTTTCTGTGGACTGAAAGAGCGGGGGTAAATGTGGACCTCAGTTGGTGATGAATGATGAGTTTGTTTCACACAATAATAGCAGCGGGGGTTGGGACATGCTGAATAAGTGGGTCAGTATGCTGTAGAAAAGGGGATGCGCTGCTGACCCCTGAAAGGAGCGAGGGGCCTGTTTTGTGTCTTAAATTGAAAGCTGCATTGTGTTTTCAATAAGCTGAAATCTGCAGCATTTCATCAAAACTCCTGGTCATACTTTGTTGTCAAGATAAAAATGTGCTTGTGGTAGTTGTTTTTGTTCTAAATGTTCTGTAACAAAAGGCGGTTGCAGATTTAGGCGTAGATTTGATCTTTCATGTCAGCATGTGCCGGTATGCAAAAAATGTGGAAAGATGAGGTGCAGCGAGAAAAGAGAAGTGTTTGTTTCCAGGAATGTCGGGGTCAGGGTGGAGAATGCACACCCCACAAGCCCTCCTCTCAACTCAGCTGCAGCTCTGTTACAGTGGACTGGCTCCAACCTGCAGAAAAGCCTCAGATCTTTTCATTTATTCCTCTTCAGGGTGCTGCAGTTGCATCTCTCTCTCTCTCTGCAGCACACTGGATTCTCAGTGTTAGTGTCTTTAATAGGTCTCAGCCGTACTCTGCCTTTCTAACTGTAAAGACAGAGCGTTGTGCTTATCACACCATTTCCAGCTCATGTTAAGTTTCACCTACACCCCTGAGTCCCAGTATGTAACACAGCCACATTGTTATCACACTCTCATCTGTAACCTCAATCCCGAATGCTGTATTTTTTAATTTCCTAACTCCACAGTTTCCACACAAGCCTCTGCAGTGATCTCCCGCTCAGCTAAATGCAGTTCATTTTTAGGCCTGTGCCATTCTCCCTATCTCCACCTTCCTCTTAAGTAATCTGTTGGTGTGTGAACTGAAGCCTTACTGTCTGATCATCAAACTTACGTAGCCTGGAGAAGAGTTCCCCCTTAGGCTTGTTTTGAAGGTAAAGACTCCTGCATGAGTCTGTGTGTTTGATGATAGCAGAATATTTCCTGGCATAGCTTTAGGAGCTGATTTAGCAGGATGCTAGAAAGAAGAGTGAGGAAGGAAATGATGGCGCATTTCTGGATCTTGACAGAGACGTCAAGGAATTAGCTGTTTATACCTGTAGGAATATTACATCTTCTAGGGCTATAAATAGCTTTGACGATTACTTTATGGATGGATAACATTAACTCCAAATTCTCAGCAATTCAGTTCGGAAAGATTCAGTTTAGGAAATGTAGCTGAACAGTTGTAGAGGTCTACGTCCATGTGAGTGTAGTGTGAGGATTTTTATTATGTTGTGTTTTTTTTTTTGTTTTTTGTTTTTTTTCGGACTTCGCTGCCTGTTTGAGCTGCTGTGGTCAGAGCCAAACCTGCCAAAACAGCTTGGAGGAATTAAATACACCTCCTGTTGAGATGACCCAGAAGATTTGAGACTATTGGGTTGACATTTATCACGCAGTGCTTTTGAAGACAGTCGGCATGTTTTCTTTTGCAGCTATAGTAGAATCTGAATCTATTAGCATCTTAAAAACCAATTTTTATCTTTTGTTTGTTCTCCTGCGGACTGGTTTAGATCACTACCTACTTATAAATGTGGGCTGACATCTGCATCTTTGAGTCTTGTGACTTGGACTGTTGTGGGATGTGGATTTTGGGCGTTTCTTTTCCTTTGCTCGTAGGTTTATTCAAACCGTGTCTTTTTTGGCCTTTGGCCTGGAAAACTGGAACATGATGTTTTCTCCCCTCTTTGTCTTTTTGCAGAGACTTTGATTCTGTCTTGGCTGAGGTGATGGTGTGTGATTAAACTGGCAGTACAAGGCTTGTGATTCACAGTGTGAATCACAGTTAACTAATATACTTTAATTTTGTTGCTTGAAATTGCTTTTAACACAGGACATCCAGATTTATACATTGAATACTGTAAACTGAAGTGTTAAACAAAGAATTATAAATTATAAAACTGAAATGTCACCTAAATACAGCTGTGGTGATAGATGTGACCCTGTAATGTTTAATGAGGTTGCACTAAGTCACTCTACTGACATTACATTTTCCACAATACCTTTTATTACCATGGAGATGATCTGCTTCATTTGTCAGTTTGGGTGTCATACTCTTTGGTTTAGGTTTAAATTTAGTTTAGGTGTCCAGTTTTCTAATTAATTCATATTTTTTATTGCATTTTTGTGTTTTACATTGTTTTTTGTTAATGTGGTACCTTCACTTGCGCCCATTAAAACAGCCATGTATGTCGGTGCATTGTTTGGTTGCTCTTGAACTGTTCTGATCCTGTAATTGCCTTTTATGCCCTAAAACCTTGTCTACTGTATCTCAGCACAGAGGCTCCTTTTTTAAGAAGGTGTAAGTTTCCGTTTCTCTAAAGACGAGACACTATTTGATTACTTTCCTCATTTCACGAAGGAGATGCCAGTGCGTCTTAGCTGTTACATTTTAATTTCTCCCTCCGTCCTTCCTTTCATTCCATGACAGGCCCTCTGTTCCTGTTAACCTCAGGTCGGGGAGACCTTCTTTCAATGGATCCTGAACTATTTGTAACACACACTTTGTGCTGGCAGAGCAAATCAAGGCTGCTGCTGTACATTGTCCGTGAAGTGTGTGTCTTACTTGTTTACGCAAAATGAACATGAAATCTAGATAGTTGTGATACCATGAAGAACATTAGTTGTACTGTACTTGCACTGTATCAGAGCTGTTGGGATACAGATCCAGCTACTTTTTGCTGAATAATTTCTTACCTTTTGTATATTTGGGCTATTACTTTTTCAGTAAATAATATAGCTGCATACTAAAACCTATAATATGTCAAAAGACAGCTGACTGGCCTGTTAAACACTATATTTTTTCCTGTTTTTGTGAATTTCTAGGTTAGGTTACTTATGTTATAACCTGCCTGGCCCGCTTGTTTATAAAACTTTTGAAATTGTTAGGGCATGAAATAATATTTATTTATATCCACGAAATATGAGTTACAAATACAGATGTATAAAACATTTTAACATTATATGTAGCATTTTTGCTACATAACAATAGCATTTCATTGTTGTATATAAATACTTACAGAGAGAACACACAATGCTTAAGATGATGTGTAATATTTCAGGAGATATTGGATGTTGTCGAATTTTAATTAAGTATTAGGCTTGGGAAAAAAATGATTGGTTTACAGAATGTGGGAAGCAGGTATGTTAATAGTTTTAATGACACAAAATTTATGAATGACAGCAGAGGGAAGTGTAATGACTCAGAGGGAAATTAAGTATTGATTAACTGCAGGAAGCGGTTCAGTAGCACAGCACAACAAAGAGGAAGCACAAGAGACAATGTCTTCCTCGTGGAGATTTACAGAAATGTTATTTGTCTTAAAGGTATCATATCTTTGTTAGTTGGTGTAGTGGATCATTCTGTGTGAGTGAAAGCTCAGTAAGCATATTTTTACAGCTGTGGTGAAAGGAAATGATGTGTTTCACTGTGCATCCTGGCTGGACTACCTGCAGCTGAGTGCACCGGAAAACGCTTATCATAATTTGACATTCAGCAATTTATCACAGAGTAGAATGCATTTTTACATGTCCAAGAGCATCTGGCATTTGGCATATAAATGAAAAGAGATGTTTAAGGAATTTAAAATTGTTGAAAGATATTTGTTGGTAAATAATAATTATAATACATTTTATTATTATATGTAGTTTTTAGCGTCTGTTTCATTTGAAATTTAGTAAAAACTTTGACTGGAAGTATTAACAGGGATGATGGAACGTGCATTACAGGTTTAATCCATTTGTTTGGTTTTGAGAAACAAATGCTGTCAGTGGTGGCCAGATGGTGAACTGTGTGAAAAACATATGGGAAAATGTTTCTTCACAAAAGACAACAGACTGGGCAGCATCAGAAAATGGGCAGGGGGAAATGACAACACACTGGCAGCTACATGTATGAAAAATGTCTTAATTTAAAGGAAAATGTTTATTTACAGTATATTTAAATTGAGTATTTAATTCTCACTTTTCCTTTGACCTCATGTTTTCAGAAGAGAACTCTCTTTGTGTTTGATATCTGTGTTCTCAGAAATGTTTTATTAAAAACTACAGAAAGGCGGCCAGTTCTCTGCTGATGTGCACATTTCTGTTGGAGCAACTTTTATTTTGAAACATCAGCTCTTTTGTTATGGTGCAATCTAATTTTGTAAAAATAGATTGGAGAGTCAAGATTTCACCTCAGCACATGATAAGGAACATATAATTCAGTGGAACATTGGTGTCACGCTTCAAAGACTGCTCAAAGTTAGTTAATGTGCAACTTTAGACAAACAGTGTGAGCACATAAAAGGTCCCCACGTCAAACTTTCTGCGGAGGAGAAAATATGTTAGTGGTACAATGTTGTCACATTATGTTCTGTGATATTGTATTAATACACTGGAATTATTTGATGCGTGTTGAAAAGCTGACACTATTGACGAAGTAAACAAATCTGAAGAAGTGACCTATAAGCTTCTATTCCTCAGTGATTGTTAGGTGAACTTTAATTAAATTTTAGCACTTGAAATAAATTATTAACACACTGTTGTAGTAGATGAGAACAAAATGAAGTGGGGTACACCTTGTAAAAAAAATGCAATAAAAATGTTAAAATTAAAGCTTACTGTGAGCCTTAATCTAACATTTACATCTTTGTTGCAGAACCAAAGAAAAGGTTTTCAGTTGCAAAAGACATGATCTTAAGCGTAGTTTTATCAATACATTGCAGACATTGCTGAAAAAACCTGTCCTGTATGGCTTGAGTTCTGACAATAACATATCAAACATGAGCCTCATGTCAGCATGTCCCACCTGCTTTCCTTTCCTTTCCTTCCCAGACAGCAGCAGTGTTTCTCTCTTTCTCTGACTGGGTGGTTTTGCCCATGTTTTTAACTCCTGTGACCCAGTGTGGGAAGTGGGACAAGCAGAAAAGTGTGAGCCCTGAACTTGTGGTGTGTCGGGAGCGCTGACAAAACACACATCATTAAAGCTTTATTATTGTAGTGAAAGCTGTGTTACAACCCCCAACCCTAGAGTCTCTCATCAGCTTCCACAAGCAAAATAAGCAAAGCAGTGCAGTGACCAGAATGTTTGGATGATGGAGATCATAAAAATGAAAACAAAACATGCATACTGGTGCATATTTTATAGTTGTTTTTATAGCTCTCTTTGTGTATTTTTTTAAATTCAAAATGTAGCAGTTGTATAAAAAAAATCCAGTGAACCTAATGTGCATAATTATTTAATATATTGTAGGTAGCAATATTGTATTTTTTTTTTGTTGGATATCTGAAATATAGAAATTTATCACCGTAGACCAAAAGGGTCATAAGTTGAAAACCAACAGTGTTATGACCCAGTTTTCAAATTGCTTTCATTTGTCATTTTTGTGTGTTTCTGTTCATAGAAACACAGTAATACAGACTAACAACACAGACCATGAATAATATATTAAATGGTCAATAAATCAATAACTAGAAAAGCACTCGGAGAGCGCAGACCTTCGCCAAGGTAGTGTTTGTGCTTTCCTCCACTAGATGACGCTGAATGACGTCAAATGCAACTCAGTGCCGTCATGCCCTATCTGCCAATGATAAAGAAACCTTTAAAAAAAATTACTGGATCCAGGCGGTGATTCAGATCACCACCAAAATTTAATCACTTGTTCCTCGTCCCATTTCTAACAATTCCTGAAAATTTCATCCAAATCTGTT
>JAQQZY010000019.1:40080234-40097094 GCA_030068375.1 Ostorhinchus rueppellii | reverse complement strand
CTAACAATTCCTGAAAATTTCATCCAAATCTGTTCTGACTTTTCAAGTTATTTTGAACACAAACAAACAAACAAACAGATAAACACTGGCAAATACATAACGTCCTTGGTGGAGGTAATAAAAACACAGATGATATAAATAGATCATAGGTAATAAAACTGTCCATTTTAAAATGTAGTCTTTTTGTCAGTGGATGGAATTAACCAAACAGTTGCAGTTGCTGATTTAAAGTCTGCTGTTGACCTCACATGCACAGAGCTCTTTGTTACTGTGACCAAACTCCTAAACTATTCCAGTGAAGCAGTGATGTGGGTGACTCTGTAGTGACATGGGAAACAGGTCTGACTGGCCTGCCCACACTAAAGCAGGGAGGCACTGTCACCTTTCAAGTACAGGAGGTGTCTGTGTTCACACACAATGACAGCAAGAAGAGCTGAGCCTTTCAGAGTAATAACACAAAAATTAGACTTTGGATTCCATCAAAAACTACCCTTTTGTTTTTGTAAATGAGTTACTAATTAACAACTATGATGCCAAGTGACACCAGCTACAGTTTTAATTTAATAAGTAATTAAAATGTTGTTTCATCCATTGTTACTAGTTTCCTTTGTATGAATTGTGTCGTATTCACCAGGCTTATTCACAGCTCCTATATGTTATCATTTCCTATCTAGGGATTCTTGCAATACTTTAACATGACGCCAAAGTCATTTTATCTCCACTGTTTGTATTGATACGTGGTGCCACCTTTCAACACATATGTTACAAAGGAGTAATTTGTGTCATTAAGACAGATGGGTGTGTGTCTGCTTTGATGCTTTTGTGCGCTCACACATGGAGTGACGTGCTAGGATATCACCAGCGTAACTGACCCGCCTGTACAGCTCTCTTATGTAGTGACAGTAACTGCAGATGGTGTGTTTATGGGTACTAGGGCAGACAGACAAACAGGTGACAAATTAAATTCAGATCTGATGGGAGTGGTCTCTTCTGAGATCATTGTGTCCACATACATACAGAAGACACTTTCTGTAGGTGTTTTCTTCAGCCTGTCCATCCGCACCTCTTGTGCACTGTGTTAAGATAAAGAATAACTGTGAAACCTGTTTACTGACATTCCAACTTCATGCCAAACAAACTTTGTCAAATCTTCTGTCTGCGGAAGCTGTCGCTCTCTGGAAGGATGTCAACACAACTGAAACCTATTATCTGTTGTGCCAGTTGAATTGTGCAGTTGTTGACAGAGTTCTTTGTCTGCGTCAACACAAACCCATTTCTGTCAGTTTCCCGCTCTTTCTCGGTTATGCAGTACTCCACCCTGAAACATCAGCCAAGCACACTTTTCATTCATAAATGTGGCTACAAGAAGAGTTTGGAGCCCTCCTCACACATGTTTTCTTCTATGCTTTTTCACTCCTTGGACCACTGCCTTTTGTCATTTGTGTGTTACAGAAAGGATGCATTTCACGGTCTGAGTAGTTGTACTTGTCCTGTGTTAATCAAGTTGAATCTAATCTATCAAACCTGTACTTTTTAAATGAAAGTAGATATGAATCAGACAAAACAACTCTGAATCTAGGCTAGTGGGTTTATCTTACCCAGCCTTTTCTCATGTAATGAAACATGGGCCTTAGTAATCAGTTAAACAAAAATTCTTTTTGATTTGTCTGAAGGTTCATTATGTGCTAAGAACAGTATCACTTTCTTATTCCACAGCAAAAAAAGGGAAACACGGAGTCCTACATGAGTCATTTGTTGCATAAGTTTATTATTATTATTATTATTCATCCATCACATACTGTTGCTTAGATGTTCTAAAGTGTTCTGCTTTCTCCTGATTAATCAGAGCAGTGCAGCAGTGGTCCGTGAGAAGGCCGAGGTGGAGGCAGCTAAAGGGGCAGTGGAGGGCCAAGCAGGCCGTCTGACTCAGGAGTCTGATCGGCTGCGCAGGCGGGCACAAGAGCTGGAGAACGAGGTGGCCAAACTGAACCGCATCATCGACGAGGCCAAGCTGCAGGAGAGCAGGCTAGGGGACAGAGCCAGTCGACTGGAGGTGAGATGTGAAAATGCATGAAGAGTCTGAGTTAATGACAGAACTGTGTTTTTCCCACACTGCCACAGTAGCATATCCTACTGTATGAAAGTCTTACCCATTATCATGTCACTTACTAGAGAGACAAGAAACAGTTGGAAGAGTCCTTGGCTGAAATTAAGGAGCAAGAAGAGGAGATGTCACGTGCAAACAGAGCATTAACCATTCGGCTTGAAGATGTACAAGTGAGGATTAGAACACTGCAAACTGAGACAATTTTAGATTTCTTTCAAAATATATATTTTTTGACCCCTGTTGTGTCCCTCTACAGAGGAATTTGACAAAACTGAGCAGTGAACACAAGGACCTGGAAGAGAGGTTACAAGAAGAGCGGAACCAAAAGGAACAGTTCAAGAACATGAAGAACGACATAGAGGACGAGAGGCGGCTGCTGGACCGTACAGTAGAAAAACTTCAGAAGGAGGTGAGTACACTTAAGTCTGAGGAATGATATCAGCAGAAACCTCATGAGTCCAGGGCAGGGTTTGAATCTTTCTTTCTTTTTTAAATACTACGGTATTTTCAGACTACAGGTATAGTATTCAGTAAGCGTTCAGGGACCCTTAAGGTGTTCTTAATGATATGAAAAAATAACTTGAATGCAGCACCAGGACTATTCACAAATCATTCCAATATTTTTATTGCTCATGCTTTGAAATGAGGTAACATGAACTCAATTGTTCACACTCATCTGTTAATAAGTTGCCAATGACAATAGTTGAATTAATACTCATATAAAATGTAAAAGGGGTAATCTGAATTGTTCTCAAACATGATACACTACAGATCGTACAATCCACAAATATTCAGATTTAATAAATAGGCAAAATGAGGTATTTACTTCATTTAAGTATTCAGAGAAATATGATATCATCTCAAAACTCTACTCTTCTTCACATTTTCTCATCTCCAACTCTCTAAATGTGCCTGCAGATGAATGATATAGTTGAGGCGTCCCAGACATCCACACGGGAGCTGCAGGAGCAGATTGATATTTATAAAGAGAAGAATCGTCGAGAGCTGACTGAGCTGCAGAGGCTTCTGAAGGAGCGTGGACAAGAGCTGGATAAATACCTCCTGACGACAAAAAATCTCCAAGAAGAGGTACAGTCTGTCTCCTCTAATGTGGTTAGTTCTTCTGAGAAGAGACAGATTTGAGTGCGTGGTGAGAGTGGTCAAATCAGGGCCATCATTAGTCAGGCCAACAGAGCTCTCCCATGCAGAACAGCAGATGATGAGCCATTGTTCTGACTCAACCAGTTTGACCCCTCCCATGAACATCATCCTCCCCTCTCACAGAGCTATGTCATCACTTAGGCATCTCTGCTCCCTGCTGGTCCTTTAAACTGAATGTGCAGTATCAAAGTGAAGATGCAGAGTTGAGCAATATCATAAAAACATCTGCTCCTTCTTAAAATGCATACTTAGAGTTTATTACACATCTGTCGCAATTAAAAGAGAGGCATGATCAGTTCTATAATCTGTTCATGTGTTTTAATAACCTTTGACCACTCTGCATTGTGTGCATTTGTTTGCAATTTACCCTCCTCAGCACTTTGGAATGTTAGGAATGTTTTCATTGAAAGTAAGTATAGACTGATGTGAATAATTTATTTTTGAAAAGGATGGTTTTTTTTTTAGCTTTTATTGTTCTGTTTATTTAACCTAGTAAAGCAGCTCAGAACACATTTGCAGAAACCAAAACCATTTTATCATTTATTAAAAAGATTGTTTTGGAAAGAAAAGGAAGAAATAGACTATAATGGGTATAATTTCTAGTCAGAGTCGGGAGGCAGCATGTGTAGGAGAAGAATTTTGGCTTCACTTTGTTTTACCCAAAGGAGAAATGTAAAAAAAAACAAAACAAAAGAAGTTAATAGATACAGTACAATGCAGATTTCAAAACACTTAAATTCGTTTTGCAAATGTTTTATGTTGTAGCAAATGCATTCAGCATGTTTAGGCCTCGAGGATTCACAAAATGTACCCTGACTCTAATCCAGTAAATAAAAACATGTCTGTTTATAATGAAAACTTCACTGGTACCTTTTAAAAAGGTTTAGGAATGCACTTATTTGATTTTTACCTCATGAGCAAGAATAAAGAAACAGTTCTGGCAAATCCTTCTGTGGGCTACAAACTTGTCTTTTCATCTTAATACAATAGTTCTAAGTAAAACATACAACTAAGCAGTAACTGCACATATAAAGACAAGGTCATTGTCCAGGTAGTTCCTTCTTTCTGTCGACATCCAGGCTGATGTTTCTTTGAGCAGCTGGTGTGCAGGAAGAGGAGGATGTTGGTGCTGATATCATTGTTGTGAAAGCTGCGCTGGCTGGATTCACATCCTCCTCCTCCTCCACTTCTCCAGAGGAACTCGTTTCTGTGGACTGGGCCTAGTGACTCCAGTTTTCCATCGACTCTCAAATGCCCCTTCAGCCCCCACCCATATGGGTTTAGCAGACCTTCCCTGAAACTACAACTGCATACATTCATCTTCTTTTTAATACAACCATATTTCTGCTATATTTAGCCAGATGGGTAATTTTAAGGATTAAACTAGTGATTATTATATTCATTCATTCATTTTCTATACCCGCTTTATCCTCACTAGGGTCACGGGGGTCACATGGAGCCTATCCCAGCTACTTAAGGGCGAAGGCGGGGTACACTCTGGACAAGTCGCCATAATTATTCATAAATGTTCTATTATTTTCTTTATCAATTTGTTGTTTGGTCTACAAAATATCAGAAAATTTTGAAAAAGGCCAGTGTTAGTGTTTCCCAAAGCCTAAGAAAATAACAAATACCTTGTTTGGTCCACAGGATAGATGTAACCAGAACCATAAAATATTCAAAATTAAGAAGATGGAACCAGAGTATTTTGAGTTTTCTTTCTTAAAATAAATCCTAAAAACAATTAATCAATTTATTGATGAATAGTTGGTAAAATCTAATCAATGTATTTTCCCAAGTATAAAACCAACAATAATCACTGCAGTTTTCACAGCGCAGCACTAATTAATTTAAACAGTCAGGGATGTCAGGGCTTGACAGAGGATGGACGATTATCCCATTATACTTATTAAGTGTTTGCATGAACAATATTAATTTGAAGATTTAAATTAGGTCTTGCTTAGGTATTTACCAGATAAAATATGGAATAATTTCACACTAATGGCCAAATATTTGTTCTAGGTGAGAAATAAGGGCAGATGATAAATTTGATCTTAGCTTTAAGCAGTGGGGGCAGTTTTCCAGCTGTGAGGGGCACGGCTGCTGAATGAACACAAGGGAAACACGAGCTGCATGGTTTCATTAGTCACTCAGGGGAATTAATAATCATTTCCATAAGCAGCCACCAAACTGTTGGTCATTGGTACAACAATAATATTTACATACGAAGCAGATGAGGAAGTATTTTTAACATCCCTTATTAGTAAGCCTCTGATCTCCTGCTACACTGAATTTAATGATCTTAATGAATTATTTATAAAATGTTATATAACCTTGGCAACAATGTTCAGGTACTTTTCCAGGTGTTGAGATACTTTGCGGTGATGGATTTGGTTGTCTCTTGTAGTTGTCACGTCGGGAGGAAGACCTGCGTCAGTGTCAGAGGGAACGAGACGAGGCTGTGCTCAAACAGAGCTCGCTGGAGATGAAGGTTCATGATCTGGAGGTGGAAGCTGAGACTTACACCAGCACTAAAGAGGACAAGTCCCGACATATTAAACTTATGGAGGTAAACTGACATGTAAAATACTGTAATTAGTAAATGTTCGTGACAGGGAGACAACTGGAATCATTGCAAAAAAAAAAAAAAAGCACAATATGATATTCAGAATTATAACAAAGGATTATGAAAATGTGTTTTGAAATTATTATATTTTGCTGCTGAGTTGCACATTTTTGGGCTGAAAATGTAATGTGTTGCATTTTGTAGTTATCAGCTACAATGGATGTGTTAATTATTCAGATTCAGATTGCAGCTGCTAAAACTGTAGAGGTGGTTGACCTATACAGAGTTTTCAATGACCAATGCATATTTGTTGGAGAGCAAGATACCCAATAGATTAAATTAAATTAGTTAAATTTAAAAAAAAAAAAAAAAAAAAGGTTCCACAGCGGCTGCATGCACCTTAATAAAAACAACAATTGGTCTACCTATAATTTGCAAAAACATCTGCAAAAGTAGGAATTTATTACAAAATGTTACAAAATAGGGTACACAACATAAATGTTATTGCATAAGTACGTGAATATTTATTACATTCTGTTATTCCATGATTGTGTGTATTTACATTCTACATTATTACAGGACTGTGTAAAGACTGTATTCATTCATTAGACCTCAGTTAGGGATCAGGCTCATGGGTGTTACTGCTGTGTTGTTCAGGACCGGGTTGCCCAGCTGGAGTTGGACCTGGATGAGGAGCGTCAGAGTGGAGACCAGCTGATGGACAGGATAGACCGAGGAAGAGAGCAGGTACACACGCTCAACACATTCTCATTATCAGTGCTCACCTGTGTCAGTGACCTGTCCATGTTCACTTTAGTCCACACAGACGTGTCTCTGTTTCATTTCAACTTGTAAATGATATCCAGATCTCCTGTTGCTTTGTCTTCCACCTCTAACATCATGACTGCAACCACTAATCTCTAAATGAGAGAACCTAAACAGTTCCCATGATTCATATGATGGTTTATGTGTTGTAACTATGCTTTGACCATGGTGGACCCTGAGTTTTATGTATATCTTTACATATAATATCTTCACACAGTTTGTTTCTAATGGGGATAAAGTGTACAAGTTATTACTGAGTAAAATGATCTTGCATAATCATTCAGACTGGCACTATGCCAGCGTGGTTTAAGAGCACCTATCCAATTTTCATGCGTCAGTCACAAAAGACCCTTCTTAATGCACTGCCTGAGCCAAAATATGCACACTGCCAAATGTCTCAAGTGTTCAGGTTGTGGAGTTCACTTGGAAATTATTCTCAGTAACATCATCTTGAGAACAAATCCAGCTCTTGTGCACAATCTCAGTTTGCAAAAGCAAATGCTCCAGTTTTCCTTCCTCTGATAAAGCTGCTAACGGAGGCACTGTGAATGCAGATTTAGATAAAGTACATGTACTTTTAGTACTGTTTGTTCACTGGAGAGGGCTGACTAATCACAGAGGGAGGATGTTTGGAATTTTTTTAAATAACGCTGATGTATAGCCACCCAAAGGGTTTGTACATACGTAGTGTTAAATATCATCCATTCGTCAGACTCATGGTACTTAGATTAAATTAATTAAAGAAAGGCCTGCAAGACTTGGCCTTGGAACAAGCTCCTCTCACTCTGGATCTGACGTGTATTCAAAGGAAATGACCAATTTTTTATTTTTTTTACTGTCATAGAAACGTGAAGAGAGGCTTATTGTGCTTGAGTCAAGTATTTAAATCTCCTTAAATGGTTTCCCTTTTAAAGAATTTCTGGCAAAGGAAAAAAAAGTGGCGTTGTGACAAAGTGGCATTGGTTCAGCACGAGGCTGAGGTTGGTTGTCTTGGTAACATTCGAGCTCTGTGCTGTCAGAATGGAGTAGTGCCGTTGGTGTGTGAGTACACACAGACATGCATGTGGGTATGTGTGTGTGCATTTTACTGTCTGTGGGGAAGGGGTGGGGTGTATGGCTATGGGGGTGGGGAGGGGTGGTGGAGTTGCAGCAGAGGCAGCAGGAAGAACACCTGCGTCTCTCCTGGCACCAGGTGCTCCTCTCCTGTCTAAATGAGAGTAATCTCCCCTCTCCTCTCCTGCCGTCTCTCACAAAGCAGATTAGTTTCGCTGTATGTTCCAGTCTGCTGATTCAGCTCCCTCAAGCACTGTGCTGGGTGCACAAGTTATAGGGGCCATCGTTCATCAGAGCAGCCCACTGTCACCCACTAATTGGCATAAAATATCACCAATTCTTAGCTCCTTTCACAAAGAAAGAACCATCACTGCTCTATCGATTAGTTTTCATCTTCCCTTCCTTTGAACTTGGCTGAACAGTCATGTTCATGTAGTGTTTGGTTTGGTTTGATGTGAGTTGAATGTAAATGTTGTTTAATCACATTTCTACGCTTGGATGATGTGGTGGTGTAAATTGTGACAATAGAAATATAGATTTTGCTGTGCATTTTCTACTGCTGGAGCTGTTTGGTTTCACAAATCTGCTGCCTCACAGGGAAGAATGATTTGGCAGCACTGCTTGTTGGTGACATTTATGCGCCTCTTAGTTGGTTTGCCAACTGCACCAGAAAAAGTGAGTGACAAGAAAACACAGCAGAGAGTTATGAAACCAAAAATCCAGTTTATCAGCTTTTAAAATGAAAGACAATTTACTGTGTCTTTTGGTAAAAACTGAAGTGTACAGATGTTTGATGTTTTTCTTTCTTTTGCACTGACTGATGTCAGGTATTTATTTACACCTGTTACACTTCAACTTTTACTGTCTGTAGTCTATTGTTTTTAACTAGTGTTGCCTCTTCTGCTTTCAAAAGTAACAACAAAATCTACTCTTATTTATTGAAGTACAGTAAGGTTATTTTAACCATTCTTCAGTAGATTAACAGAACAGTATACCATTACCATGACTGGAAATTCAGCCCATCCAGTGCAAGCCACCAGTTATATCATTCTCACAGAAACCGGTGTCATTTTTTACTATAATCTTGTCTCATTGAGATGTTGTATGAACATAGAAACAAAAACAGGAATGAAGCCCTACAAGAAAAACCAGCTCCTAAATGAACTCCTGTCCTCTCAGCACCAAGTCTTCTATTGTTTAGCACTTTGACTCACTGTGGCTACAGTGGTTTCTGTTGTGAGGGATAATAATTGTCATCAGACTGTGTGGGACCGTAGAGATGACAGTGTCTGGACTCGGCTTGACAGGTGGAGCAGATGAGGAATGAACTCCTGCAGGAGAGGGCTAGCAGACAGGACCTGGAGTGTGACAAGATGGCTCTGGAGAGACAGGTACACGCTCTCCTGTCTGGAGGAAATCAGCTACACAAAGAGTTACTCCACAAACACACACAAGCATCAGCTCATTTCATCCATATGTCTCTTCATCATCATCATCATTTTTCTTCTCAGTCAGTTTAATCCAGCCCTATAAACATTTGACTGTGTTTTGCTGGTTCCGAGTTATGCTTATGATGTGCAATGAAGCATTTCACTACTTTTCTCTCTCTGACCTTCAGAACAAAGACCTGAAAAGCAGGGTGTCTCATTTAGAGGGCTCCCAGAAGTCCAACAAAGAGGGCCTGATATCTCAGCTGGAGGGTCGCGTCCAGGAGCTGGAGGAGCGGCTCGAAGGGGAGGAAAGGTGAACTGAACACATGGACCAGGAATAGAGATGAGATGTGCAGTGGGAAGGGTGATGGAGGAGGAAGGCTTTAGGGGAGATGTTGACTAAAATGTAGAGAGGTTTGTACAACAGCCCATCAGAGACTGTAAAGGTTAAAGTTAAAGTTGGCTTCTACTGAGAGACAGCTGCATTTATTCTGCAAACATTGTTCTTTTAACAGAGCAACAGACATTTTTAAAGCTCGTGCAATTCTGGATTTATTCTAAAGTTTGACTAAATAGATATTTTCAATTGTTGATGGGCCTCGAAGAGACAGCAACCAGAATTTGACTCCTAGTGTTACTTTAAACCTTCTCTTTATTATTATTCTGAAAAACTGAACATTATCTAAGTGTGTTGGAGTTAGTCTTAAAGTTAACACCTAGATTTCAGTTTTTACAACAGGGAACGGGCCATCCTTCACAAACCTTGTTAAACCCACTGAAACGCGTGTTCTCTCAATAGTGTTCAAACTAGGTAATTTTTAGTTTCTACCCCCCTTAACCAGAAAATGACATGTTTAAAATCAAATCAAATCTGGACTGTCTGAACTGGTTTTTTTTGTTTTGTTTTTTTTTACTTTATTTATACATTTTAGCATTTTACATATCACACAGTAAGACAAAAATACGTACAATGAACCAACAAAAACAAACCTAAGACAAGATTGATTCAAAGTACTTACATAGTCCAAAGATAAATATTTATACAAATAAACACAAAACTTCATCACACAAAGTAAGATACAGACTAATACAAACAATGAGGCAATGAGTGTAACAGTTAAATGTCAACCAAAACATGCCAATAACAAAAGAGTAGGTACTTATTAGGGGTCATCTAAAGTTTTAGGTGCTCCTAGATGGGCTTCCACATACTGTCAAATTTATGTGTGCTTCCCGACACCTCCAAACACAATATGCTGTTTACGTGGCCTATATCAAAATACGAGTAATAGTAGAATCTAGGTGTTTATGTAAATGTTTAATCCCAGTATGATGATGATGATGAAGGTATGATGCTATATCCTTTTTCATTTATTGCAGGGATCGTGCAAACCTGCAGCTTGTGAATCGCAGGCTGGAGAGAAAAGTAAAAGAAATGATGATGCAAGTTGAAGAAGAACATAACACGATGCAGGACCAAAAGGACCAAGTATGTACATGAATACACTCCCACGAATAGAAGCATAACAATCATCAAGACTCTTTACCAGGGGCGTCAAACTCATTATAGTTCAGGGGCCACATTCAGCTCAGTGTGATCTGAAGTGGTCCACACCAGTAAAATTCATTCATTCATTTATTCATTTTCTGAATCTGTTTTATCCTCACTAGGGTCATGGGGAGACCAGTAAAATACTAGACATAATAACCTTTACATAATAATTCACTTTGTTTTAATGTGAAAATAGGAATAACCTGAACTATCATGTACAAGCTGACATTTAAGAAAAATAAGTAAAGTTTTAACAACATTGTGTCTCAGTTTATTATTAACACAATGTACCATGACTCTATGATATATTTTGTTAAAATTTGCCTTTTTTTTTCTTAAAGATGTTCAAGTTGTTCATAATTGTTCAGGATATTCACATTTTATTGTGACAATAGTCTATAAATATAAATATTTTCATAATCCAGTTTGACACTCTTGACAAATTACAATATCTGACGTCTTCAGTGCAATTTTTAATTTTGTAAATTCATCCTACGGGCCAGGTTGGAACCGTTCGACACCCCTGCTCTATACCCTCAGATGTGTTGTTATATCATTTTTTCCACACATATGATGAAAACATTTGTGCCAATTTTCAGTTGAACCTACGCCTTAAAGCGTTGAAGCGTCAGATGGATGAGGCTGAGGAGGAGATCGACCGACTGGAGCACAGCAAGAAGAAGATGCAGAGAGACCTGGATGAGCAACAGGAGGCCAACGAGCAGCTCCAGAGTCAAATCAAAGCCCTGCGGAGTGAGATGAGGTAAACACATCAGACTGTACTCCCTCCTGCAGATGCACAATATACAGAAACAGGCTTAAAGATCACACCGGCGTTATCACAATGTGTTTAATAGGTGTTATCTATGTCTCACAGACGCAAGAGTTCTTCTGCTCCGCTTCTCAATACCCTGGATGATGACGACGACGACGACGACGACATCAGCACTGACGGAGAGACCTACTTCAGCTCATCTTCAGGATACAAGCGCTCCTCAAGTCAGGACAACATGTTATCCACATTCACTATGTAAATGAAACTTAGGCTGAGAGTAAAGCTGCTTTGTATGAATCTCTGTCGGACCAAACCGTTTCCCTCCGAAATTAACACAGTCGTTTCATGTGATCCCCAAATACTGTGGATTTTACACGGAAACAGCTGTGTGAGAGTTCAGGGACTTACCAGCCTAAATATGATTTGTGTAATAAGTGAAAATCCAAACCGACTCACACAATTATCCTGGAGAACAATCTCTCTGTGAAATGTGCTCAGTATTACTTGAAATGTTTTGGGTTTATTGGACCAATCTCTAAAAGTTTTCATGTTGTAGCCCGTCCCTTTTTTGTTGAAATCAGTCCACTTCCCCTCACAAAGTCTTCACTTTCTCATTTATTATTGTTCTGAGTGGATTCTCCGATGTTTGCGAATGCATTACTCATGTTTTTTCATGATTATTTTAGCTTTAGTAAACTTGAAAACACTCTTAAATGCACTGTAAAGTAACACAACCTGTACTGCCTTTGTGAACAATATGAAGTTCTTAACCTCTGTTTCTTTTTACTCCTATCATATATGTTACATTTAAATACAGTATCACTTGTCTGCTTTTATTATCTTAAAATTAATTTTTTATCACGCATTTAAAGAAACTATATTTACCCTTTTCAAAGAATGAAGCTTAAATCTGAATACATGAAGCAAGAGTGGGGAAATAAACGTGGATTTATTCATGGTTAATGAAATATTGGCTCAGTGAGGATTTTAGGGACCAATAAGTGAGGGACTTTGTACACTACATGTTTTTATACAGTTTGATAACTAATAATAAACATACTCTAATAGTCTCCGACAGCAATAGCGACATCCCAATATTTTACTGGAAAGATGTGTACTTAATACAACAACGCCTAAATGTGTCTTCCTTTGAGTGAGTCTTAACTCTGAATCAGACTTTTAGCTGTTACAGTAATGAAACAAAGCAGCAGATATCAGTACCATTTCATCTCTTGTGTTATTTTTTTATACCAGAAACATGAATTAACGACCGCTTGTTTTCTTGACCTGATGCATGTGTATTTAAGCTGTATCACTGTGTACATATGGCCATGCACTTACTTTGTACTGACGTGTATGGGCCTCCTGTTAATTTTCTGAACATGTACTTTTAATGAGGGAATTTGACAATCGATGTTTTGCTACAATGTGATGATTTGCACTCTGTCGCCTCCGTGCTGAACACGTCCTGATGCTTGTGGAGGGAGAGTGGATCGAGATGAACGGCTGCCACTACCTCTCTGTATACATTTTTATTTTCAGAAATCCTGCTGAGACTAAAATAAAGTTACTTCCGGTCAATCTTGCAGGCGTGATGACTGATTCTTCAGAATTTGTGGGCAAAAATTAAGATCGAGATATAATGTGTATCATATTGACTGCTGTGAATCTGTTATTAATGTTTTGTTTTACTGTTTAAGTGGTGGTGCAATAGGGTTGGGTGGGTTGGGGTCTGTTTGTCTTATGCCAAAATACAATAAAAAGACTGCAGTTCAAAAAAAAAAAAATTAAGATTGAGTTACTACACATAAGATCAGCAGGTGTATCAATAGTCACCTTTATCTCCTAGAATATGAGACGTGTGTCCTGTTTTTGGGTCTGACTTCAGTCGTAAAGTGTATTTGTGACTCGTCTAACTAATGACACTTCACAAATCTGAAGTTGAATAGGCTGGTCTCTTATTCTCCCAAAAAGAACTACTCACAGGCTTTGTTGTCAGGGCATGACCTTCATTTGCTGCTTTTCTGTTTGCAACAAACAAATCAACCTCTGAAGTGCCACAGTATTATCTGTCTTCTGTGTCAAGCCAAGCAGTAAACTAATAGGGGCTGCAGCCTGCACGGCTTAAGAAGGAAACTTTGTGTATGCTTAACAAGGTGATCATTCTTGAGATTCCTTCATGTGCTTGAGTGACTTCAACCGCAGGGTCCGCTGGGAAATAAAAAGGTGAGACAGCTGGGAAAGTGGTCCTCCAGGGATCTTGGATGTGGACATTTAGAGAGAAATTAAAAGTACCTTCAAGTTCTTCACAAAACCACATTATTTTACGGTTTTAAATAGAAAACATACAAGTTTTACAGGTCCTACTGGGATCAGAGACAACTCTTGGGGGGAAAGAAAGAAAAGAAAAAAAACCAAACAAACTTGTTGGTATCTGTAAAGATAACTTGCAGTGCCTTGCTGCCCCCTAGCTGTAGTGCAGGCACAGACACTGGCTTTGTTAAAAAAGGACATGATCGATCATAAATACAGTAGCAGATGTAGATTAATAATATACTGGATTTTATTTTTATCTGGTTAATGCACATTACATAAAGGTGTTTACTTTTTAATTAGATTTTTGTGAGTCTGCAGATGTGGAGGATTAGGGACATTTTTAACCCATAAAGACCCAAACATCCACCGTCGACCAGAACCATCTGCTGATCAAACTGTTCAATAACTTCTGAATGACTAATCCTATCACTGCAAGTAAATAATTAGTGTAAATACAGTTTGTCATATTTTCATGGTCATCAGATATGACCAATTTGGACGTTCAGAGGCTTCATAGTTACCGTGGAAACTCTGTCATTGTCTACAATTTTGATTTGTCAGAAAAAACCATGGAGTTGGATCATTGACAGTGGATGGACACACTTGATATATGTTCAGTTAATGACAAATTTTTACTGAAAAAGTCACTTTTTCTTCAGTTTTCTCATTTTTTTTTAAATTTAATAACCCTTTATTTTAATGTGAGCTTTTATGAACATCTACATAATCAATACATTAAATACAGGGGAAAAAAACATGATTTACACTGAGAAAACACAGAATACAGATGATAATATTATAATAAATGGTAATAAATCAGTTAAGATAAGTCAGATATACAGAAAAAACAGTCTTAGAAGTGTCACCGAAGTAGCACGGGGTCTTTATGGGTGATTTCCTTTTGTGCATCTTAGACAATTCTACAGACATGCATTAATGTTGTCGGGGTATCAGAGTACCAGTTGGGGGGGTGTTCTGGTCTTCATCAGCCAGCCCTGCTCTCTGACCTCAGCAGACCTACAGGGACTGAAAGGGAGTCTTTCCGGCTCTTATCAGCCCATTTATCTAACAATAACAACTGTCCTGATAATGAATACTCAGTTTGGAGTGAGGTGGGGGATTGCAGGTTTATTAAATAACACATTCTACACTGAGAGGACCATTAAAGGCTTTGATCTGAGACATGATCACAGGGTTATCTTCAGGGCAACACCCAGAAAGTTCATTGTTTTAAACAAAACTAACACCTTGATTCAGGCTCTGGATGAGAACAGTGAAGTTTCCATCCGGTGGAGGCGTCGGTGAAGCAGGACAAACCTGCTTTTTGGCTTCGTTTGTTTGTTAAGAGTCTCAGGGATTTCATTTATGATCATCAGTTAATATTTCTTTATTTTACTTGCATTTATTTTATTTTAAATGACCTCCATAAATATTACAGTCAATCTAATCTGATTTGTAGTTTCTGATGAGACTCGTTTGCAGGTTTCTTATCGTTGAAAGGCTTTACTTTGCTTCATAAGGTTGACACATTTCTGAAAACAGTGCAGCATTGTGAAACAAAGCTCATTTGTCTGTCAGCAGCTGTCATGGTGCTCTTCTGTCAAGCAATAACTAAAACACAGAATTTCAATGTCACGGACAACCTCTGTCATTGGTAGTTGCAACAAGAAAATCCTGCAAAGGCAAAGACCTAGAAACTACACACAGGAACAATACATGCACTGAGACAGGCTGAAGTCCTGCTGATCTTTGTGCATAAACAGTGTCTTGTAAGTAATTAAGTCGTCATATTAGTTTTTATCTTAACGTCTTGTAGCCGAATGGAATCTGGAAACAGTGTGATCAGTATGACACTAATGGAGGATCTGATGTGAAAAATAATCACAACAGGAACTAACATATCAGACACATCAGAGGATTTCCACGTGGATTTCCACATGATTTGGATAGAGGCCCAGTTCAGTGATTGCAGAAGTAAAGAAACACCATTTGTTTGATGTCTGGTTACTAATTAACCACTTTGGCCCTGTAGAAATACCTTATATTGTCCAGAGAACTTTCTTTTCATATTTACTGACATATTTTGACATTAGCAAACAAAATGTGTACTGAAGAAATATGTAGGCTATTGCTAAACAACATACAGTATTGTTGTAAACGTCTCTATTTGTCAGTGTCTCTAGTTTCTTTAGGAAGGGAGTGACTGTGGGCCATTCATATGAGGAATGTGATCTGCCTGTCGGGAGGATTGTGTCTCTGTTCCTTAAAGATATTTGACAGGACGAGCTGGCATGTTCAGTGTAAACACATATGTATGACTTCCTATGATCATGTGAGGCAGCGTAAAGGCAAAGCTGAGCATCATATACGGTGACAAAAACATTAAAAAGTCATGTTACCGCGCTGCCTCCTTTTCATCACTATCCACTATCAGCTGTATCAATAATTTATCAGCTTCTGTGGCGGCTGTTTAACATATGGCACCGACTGACCTACAGGATAAATGGATTAAATGCTTTTCACTTACACTGTGGTCATCCAAACAATGCACAGAAGTGATGCAAACATCTTTGAATGTTTATTTTCCTCACGAGTACAATAAACTGGATCAGTTTCATTAAGTATAAGTATATTTAGCACTTATTAAAACCAGTTTCTAGGCTCAAGACACACCATTTGACCTGTTCGGATTCCAGTTTTTGCTGCTAATGAGTAGAATTTAACACTAAAAATGAAAAAAAAAATTGGCATTGATCACTGCTATGAATACATTTAATGTTACTAGCAAATGTTTTACTCGTGTGTGATGAATGATCCTGTGGTGCCACACTATTGTCCATTGTTTTTCTTTCCTCATGTCCTTTCCCCATATGAGTGTTTTCTCGTTGCCAGGCCGTCAGTGTAAATAAGAAGTTGCTTTTAATGACGTGACTGTTGAAATAAAAGCTAAGATTGAAAAACAAGGCAACAGTCCCCCTACTATACCACAATAATATTGAACTACAAACAAACCATAAATTAGGAAGTCTATTTTATGATTTTTCTGACAGAGGTCTGAGTCATTATTTAGCCATT
>JAQQZY010000019.1:40063573-40074646 GCA_030068375.1 Ostorhinchus rueppellii | reverse complement strand
TGAGAACTAAGGTTTAACTTGAGTCAGATTCCTTGTTTGTGCGCACTAACTCGGCCAACAAAGCAAATTTTTATTAATACTTTATAAGAGGCAAACTGGTCGTATTTTTAGTATTTGTTAAGCAAGAAAAGAGTTCATGAAGGATTCCAATTACCCAGATGAATCTTGACATAATTGAGGGAAAACTGTTTAATATTTAGAATATATACATGTAGAACATGGTAGTAATAAGTGCTTTATAATGACTAACACACACACACATGCACACACATTTATTTTAGCACAAAGGGCTGCAGTGGGAGAACAATATTCAGATCATAGGAAGAAAAGGTCAATACAATGTTTATCTTTGTTGTTGTCAGTTTCAGTTGAGTTTTAGTGGAGCCATGAACCAAACCTGATGGTGCAGTCTATGAAACTGTAGATTAGGGAGGAGCATTTTAATCAAGTTTTGAAGACGAATAATCAAATCAATTCAAGCTGATTAGTTATGATTTTGTTGTAATGTAATATAAACCCAATAACAGCATTAATACTATTGATGAGCAAAAGATTTATGAAAACCACAAATATACTCCATAATTTCTTAATCTTAGTACTTCTAACATTTTAAACACTTTTTCCAACTTTATGTAACCTATGTAGGACACTCCTCCCACCTCCAAATTGACGCCAAACAAAACTCAGTCAACTCTTAAAAAAACCAAGCCGACTGTGCTCAGCATTTTCACTAATCAACTCATTGATTGTTTGTGCACATTCCCAGTCTAGATCCTGTTTTTTCCTAAGAGCACAGACTGTAAAAATCCAATCAATAAGTTCATGCAGGTTCTGTTATTGAGAGTCCCTCTGCATGAGTGTTTAGATGTCTGTCCATGGATTTGTGTTTGCATATATTTTATAAAACAAATTTTAAGACACTTAATGCCCACTTGAGTCTAAACTCTGCCCTGTGGAACAAAGAGGATCCTGAAACTCAACAGAATTGTGCTATCGAAGCGAAAATGTGGACCTCTTTAAAAATATAGGGGGGAATTTATTAATCATCTTGAAATTGAAAATAGATGATGTAGTGTAATACTCATTAATTTTCATAAAGGATTTTTTTAAAAGCCTGAAAACACAATCATGTTTCACAAGACAAAAAAACCTCTGCAGCTGTTAAGCTCCTTCCTCTGTGACAGCAGATCAGCGCAGTGGACAGTAATATGTGGCAGGTATTACAGCCTCTCACTTCCCAGAGGTGTAATGCACAAACTATTCTGAATAGAAAGAACCACTGTTTGAAGCACATGGAGCTGCCAATAACCCGCTGGAAAGTTGATAAAAAAGACTCTGAAAGATACAAACAACTTAAAATACTCTAACAAGGCACATTCTTTACATACTCAGTGTCGCATTGGGAGACAATGTGGAAAAACCTGCTTTCAGACCTGTTTCAACTAAGAGGGGATGTGAGGGTTCAAGAGTGTAAGAACTCAGCCGCCTGCATCGTCCTGCTCGGCTCATTAAGTATTCAGCGCTGAGCTCAGACCTGAGTTCAGGTGCTGCTGTCGCTCCAAGTCTGTTGTTACAAACAACATCCACTCCAACTGTCTGCACAGAGCTTGACTTACCCTTTTTTATTCCAATTATTCACACATAGAGCACCCATTGCCTTTTTTAAGTCATTGGGGGTCATTTTTAGATCTTTAATCTATGAGGAAGGTGAAGCAAAGGTCACGTGTATTTTTCACATTTTGTGATTAAAGAAGGAAAAGGAAAACATGCAGTTAATCAAGGAGGAAGGAAGTGACCACAACATCCTCTGAGTGATGTCCACAGATGGATCATGTTTCAGTAGGAACCCTAAAGAACGCTAAACCTAAAGTGATTATTCACCATAAAATTAGAAAGGGTGTGTCCGGCAACCTGACACATCATGGACACAATCCAAGTGGCCTAGTTGAGATGTGATACATCTGCACCATGACACACACATACAGGACTGAGATGCACAGTTGTTAGATATGGATATTTCTATACTTGCAGCGTTGGATTTCATCACCACAATAGCGGAAAGTCCTTTTTAAAGTGAGCATGATTCAGGCCAGTGAGCTACATGAGATGGTTTTTGTGTTGTGACTTCAAATATAATGTTTTGTTTGTGTCGGAAATGAGGTTCTAATCCAATGAGTCAAATTGTTCACAGTGCTGTCATATGATAGAGCAGACAGTTCATGTGTGGTAAACAAAAGACACCGTATAGTATCTGACCGTGCATGGACATATAAGTGTCTCAAAGAGGACTGTTTAAGTAGTTTCACAGGCTTACATAATTCAGGTAGCCAGCGGCAGCAGTGAGCAGGTCAAGCCCTTTATGGCAACAACAAAAGAAAAGCCTGTTTGCCCTCCACACATTTCCTTCCACCAAAATGACACGGCTGCACTTTCATCTACAGGAACCAGGCAAACATCATCTACTGTACCAGTGTTCTTAAGTATTGTCACAGACACATAGACACCTAGCATTTGATTCACTCATAGAAATGGGCTGTGGTGGAGTCAAAGCATGAAGATGGTCGTTCTTCCCTCAACTACTGGAATTCACATCCGCCCATTAGAAGCGCTTCAGCATTTCTCAACAGCATGTTCTCTGTAGATTAAGAAGCGGAGAAATGAGAGGCTTGGCTTTGTGTATGAGACAACACTGGTGTCTTTGTTCTAGGCCCTGCTCACTCTTATCTTTGCTAGATGTGGAGAATGACGCCTCTTTCTCTGGCAGTGCATCTCTGGTGTATGTTCAGCGTGAGGCTCAGCTGTGAACCATGTCTGAGGCGCTGTTCATTAAAGAGCTCTGGCAAGATTTTAAAAAACACCACCAACATCTCTCTTATCTACTCTATCCAGCTTATCTTGTGTAGAAGATGTACATGTCTCAACTCTTTCTGCTGGAGCTGAAGACTATCTAAAATTCAGACCACAATCTTTATATGTAAGCAGAAAAGAATGACAAACTGGAACCACTGCATTATCTGATCATTAGAAGGTTATGTAGAAACATTCCTTCAAGTTTATAATGACCTGACCTGCAAGGAAGCATTATCACCACTGTGATCTTGGATGCTTGTTTGCTTTTTACTCACAGAGCGAGAAAGAAAAAGATGTCAATGAGACATGGAAGAAGAAGAATGGGCTGATCCAAAGAGAGAGGCCAGCTGGCAGAGAGTCACCTCAGCAGGTATGAGTTATAGACATGACACTGAAGTGTGTATTTATGCATACACACTCTGGGGTTTAGTGTGTGTCAAAGACATCCTCCGTAAAGCAGGTTCCTACACATGCATGAATTTTTCAGGCTGTCGTTAATAATATCAGGTAGAGTAGATGGTTGAGGAGGACAGGAGCAAATACAGTGTCTCAGGTGTTTATGTTTGAGTTACAACAGAAGATATTTACCCCGACTCCATTATGCAACAAATGTAATTATTAGGTTTATTTGTATTTTTGTAAGAATAACATACACTTATTATTCCGTACAATTTACAGTTTACATATATCTTGATGTATATGTGTTTATATACAAATGCTTTTGTATCTAGGCACATTTTCAGGTATATACATCTGTATATATGGTCCTGCTTTTGTTGTCTTGAGTGTGATCAAGGCTGCTGTAATGAAATAAATTTACTTAGAGGATGAATAAAGTTCCTATTCTATTCTGTGCATCGGCTCAGGTGAAGTATATCTAAATATTTTCTTAACTTATTTTCTTAAATGTGTAAATACAAATGAAAATGCTCAGAGGCAAATGTGTCGGAAATATAGTTCTCATTGAAACTGAAACTCTAAGCTGTAATGTGTAAGGGCCAACTATAATAATTGTCATTATTTCTTTAGTTATTGTCAAACAATGTTCCGTGCAGGGGTGCATCTGTTTTCATTGGGTGCCTGGTTGCGAGTGGCACAATGGGCAGAAACGATAGCAGCTCATGTACTGGGTTGCAGAAACATGACACCTTCAATACTCCCTGCACTTTTTCTGTTTCCCATCCTCCTGTTTCCAGTGCTCAGCAGAAGTGCTGTAAATATCTGATCACACATATGCAGGCATGTGCATCCATACACAAACATACTAACACATGCGATGCACAAATACCTTCGTGCATGTGTGTGTGCACAGCGGAGAAAACAAATGTTCAAACACAGCGAGGGTTTATTGCAGCCTTAGTGGTGGGTGGCAGCAGAAACCTGACCGGTGTGATCCTGTCTCCCTCAGCACCTCGGAGATAGGGCCAATGGGGTGCCAGAGACCTCACTGCAGCATCATGGGCCTAAAGTGTACGGCGTAGTGCAGAGGACGGGCTCGGACAGACAGCAGGAAGTGATGGCGAGGGAGTGGACAGTCAGTCACCTTCAGGATGAGATGAGATACATCAGGGAGGTGAGTAGAACAAACACATCCAGACTGAACAGAAACAACCTGTCAGGTACACACACGTTGTTTAAGCAGTGTGTCATCAGTACAAGTTTATTGTGGATGAAATCTGGTTTTTCCTCCAGGTGAGAGATTCTTTGGAGAAGGTGAGGGAGCGGATGTACGGCCAGTTTGGAGGAATGCAGCAGTCAATGCAGAAGCTCACACAAGAAATCAGGGTAAAGACTGACCCAACACTGTGTGATAGATCTCCAGGCTGTGGAGCTGTGAATAAATCTGTGTACCATGTGTTGCAGGCAGCCAACTCACATCGCAGGAGTCTGGAGTCAGAGGTGAGGATCCGGACGACGGCGATGGAGAGCTTTGATCAGATGAACAGCTCGCTTATATCTGCGAACCTCAGCCTGCAGGTAACAAATCAATGGAACCGAGCCTATGACAGACAGCTGCATACTGTCACGCTGTTAGGCTGAACAGTAAAAGGAGTGTCTTTTGCAGAAATCGCTGCTAGAAAACTGTCAGAACAGAGTGGACATGAGAGATGAAGTGAAGAGTCTGCGGAGCACCTGTGAAAAAACACAAGAGAAGCTTAAGGAGAGGGAGAAGGAGCTCGCAGCAGCACAGGCTGAAAACCAAACTCTGAGGCTTCAGGTAATCGCACATCAACATAAACCCTCATATATCTGAAAAACAACACGCTGCTCTGGAAAGACCTGCTGCTGGTCAACAAAAGCTCCAGTGAAACACGAAAACAGAAAGCTTATTTTGACCATCTAGTCCAGTGACTCATAAAAGCAAGATCACAGGAGATGGTGTTCTGGTCGTCAAATAAAAACGATTTCAATAAGGTATATTTTAATGACACTGAAAAATCATTTTGTTCTAATAACTGTACTTGAATTTAGTATGAAAGGATAGTGTGCATTCTATTGAACTGATGAGGAACTCAGCCCATTTTATAGTAAAGTATTCATAATTAGTAATGTTGCAAGTGTTGTAAAGACATGCACTTTCTGAGTTCATTGGTTAATCTAAACCCTCCATACTGTAGGTGTGAATGTGACAGTGAAGGTTGTTTGTCTGTATCAGCTGTGTAATGAACTGACAACATGTCCAGGCCCCTCAGCCCTCCAACCAACTTAACTCAAAAGACCCAGTGCTACTTTTGTGGCAGCTCCCAAATTATTAGAATTTTCTTTGTATTTAACCTTTCGTAAGTGATTTATCACCATTTATGAATATATTATCTTCTTTAGTTTGCATTTTGTCAGTGGAAATCAGGTAATTTACTATATTTAATTCACTGATCATGGAGATGTTTGTAAAACCTTGGATTAAAATTAAGGTTATTATATCATAAACAGAGAAAAGTGAAGAAAAAGTGAGATTTCCTGCAAAAAATATCAATATCATTAAATAAGCGTCTGCATTCACTGTCATTGATCCAAATCCATGAGTTTTACTGGTGAATCAATGTTGCAGAAGATGACGTGCTTCCACATTCACTACAGAGCCTCTGAACGTCCAAATGGGTCATATCTGATGACCATGAAAAGATGAGAAACGATTTGACACTAATTATTTACATGTATTGATAGGATTAGTCATTCAGAGGTTATTAAACATCAGTAGATGTTCTGGTGGACAGTGGATGTTTGGGTCTTTATGAGTTAAGGATGAAGTGGTTCAGAAAATGATTGAATGAATGAATTTATGAATATTACTCTGAATATAGTTTACTGACTGTAAGCTTTAAACTGTTTTATCTAAGTGATATTGGGGAAATCGGATGGAATAACAAAGATAAATATTTGCTTAGAGTGTTACTGGTTGCCTGCAAGAAGTCCATAACAAAGAAATGGTTGAAGAAGGAGGCCCCTAGTATAGATGAATGGGTTGATGTTATACATACTATCTTTGTGATGGAAAGGATTACTTTCAACCTGAGAACACAAAAAGAGGTGTTTATTGAAAATTGGCAAAAATGGACTGCATACATCTCGACCATTAGACCAGATTTCAAGTAATGTGTGATCGGACTGGTGCTAATACACTTATCTACACTCTGCGTCTTCTACTTAGCTCTTTACTTTTATTCCTGTTTTATTCATTATTTTATTTATCTGACAATTTGTTTATAAAGGGTGCCCATTTTAATCTGTGGCCACCAATATCTCCAAGTGAATTTTTACCTCCCCTGTGATCTTCTTGTATTTTTCTTAAGGTCTTCATGTTGTGTTTTTGTTTGTTTTGTTTATGTACAAACATAAAAAACCAATAAAAAGTAAATAATAAAAAAATCTATAGTTTACTGTATGTTTCAATAATATGTATGAGGTTGTGATTTATCATCTTACCGATGTTTGAGTGAAAATGTGATGCAGACATGATGAGGAATCTTGATTTGTGCATTCTTTTTTAATACTGTTGGGAAATGATCATGAATCATGATTTTGTCTTTTTTTTTTTTTTTTTTTAAAAAAGGAAAGAAAAAAAACAAAAAGGTTTAGAAAACATCATTATCTGTTCTTTCTTTCTGCAGGGAAAGTTTTTACCATAAGTGTTTGTCAAAACAGATACAAGTCATTTTAGATCTCACACTATCTGCGAAATCAAAGGATCCTCACCTTTCAATGCAGACAAAATAGACATAATTTATTTAATCTGGAATATGAAAAGCATCTTTGAATGAGCTGAATGAAGGGTGTCTCTGCGGTGCAGTAATGCATCAGCTGCATCTCATGTACCAGTGTCAATATGGACTAATCATCCTCTGGCTCAGTCGTCACTTCTGCTGTGCTGTGAATCGTCCAGGTGGAATCTTCACGGGAAGCCAACAGTCAGGCGCTGCAGGAGATCTCAGCAAAACTACAGAGAGAGTATGAGGAAAAGCTGCAGGAGGAACAACAGAAGCACAGGGAGGAGATTGAAAACCTACAGGTCTGCATATTTTACTCCTTATTCATTAACTCTAGTTCTTGTAACCACATACCATGTGTGTTATCTGTTGCCAACAGAAACTAAAAGATATGTCAGGGGATAAAGTGACACACAAAGGGGAGTGATTGTAGAGGCTCATTGAAAGTCATATTATTTTCATGTGTACTTTTTTTTTTTTAACTTGTTTGGTCATTTAATCCTTATTTGATGGGGTATTTTGAAAGCGGTTCATCGTACTTAACCTGTTTTTCTGTAAACTCAGGCTCAGATCGATGAGTACATCAGGCGACTTGAGGAAGCGGAGAGAAACATCAGGACGGCAGAGGCCAAGATCGCAGAGAGGGACCAGAGGATCAGCGAGGTGGAGCGACTCCTGGACTGTATGGGGAAGGTACAACGTCATTCCAAAAAAACAAGCATTCTAGCCATGCTACATGCAGATATTAAACACCCCATGATTTTATTGCGATAGGAGAAGAGTCACCTCCAAAAGAAACTCCATGAATGTGAACAGCGCCTCCGTCTGATGGAGCTAACGGACACGACTGATGCAACTGTCACCAAAAGGTACAGATAAACCGTAGAAACCCAAGTAATATGTTTTAGTTAGATGCAAGTGTAGTGAGTGTGTGTGAATATTTTGGTCTGACTGTGTTTTTAGGTCCAAACAGCTGGAAGGTGAAGCCGTGGATCTCAGAGAAAGAATCAAACATCTCAACGACATGGTGTTCTGTCAGCAAAGGAAAGTGAAGGGAATGATTGAAGAGGTGAGGACTTTATTTTTATTTTATTTTATTTTATTGTTGTGTTTCTTTGTAAAAGTAATATGCATAGATTATTGCCACAGCCCAAAGCAAAGATCACACGCAATGTCTGTTTGTAGCTGATTTTTGAAGTACATAAAACTCGGCTGCATTAATAAAATTAGACGATAAAAAATACAAAATCAATCACAACTTATAGAGAAATGTTACATATGAACAGGAAACGCGTAATGTCTGCAGAACATGTTCTTTCTAATGACATACAGTAGTTTAGCTCTTGTTTTTATTGTTTTTTTTCTCTCTATGTTCTTCCTCTTGAATTCTTATTCTCTGAGTTATTTGCTCCAAATCCCTTCATCCATTCCCATTTTTTATTTTGTGTTGCCGCTGCCTTCTCTTATCTCTTTGAAATGTCATTTTTTATGAATAATCTGTCTTTTATTAATGCTATAACTTGTATAAAATCAGAGATGCCGTCCAAAGCATTACTAATCCTTTCGTGCATGAATTATTGCACATTAACCAAGATTTTTTTTTTTTTTTCCTGGGTGTTTTTATTCCTCTTTAGGCATGCAAAAAAAGAAAAAGCGATTGAATTTTTTTTTTTAGGAGCCTTTTTTTCATGGAGTTACAAAAATGTCCACACAGCTGGACACTATACGTTTCATTTTTGAAGCAAACTAACGTGCATTTACTGATATACTACGGTGGCCGAGATCTGCCATTGCTGCAAATAAAAAAAACAACCCAAAAAATGCTGCAAACAAAAAGAAAACGATGCAAATAAAAAGTCACAACGGAAGTGAGTCACCGGGGACTGTTTTTGACGGTGCACCGGTGTTAACGCGTGTGAGACGAGAAGAAGAGGAGACAGAAGAATGAAGTCAGTGAAAGTTTTGGTGTTTAATGCATGGACGTACGGTCTATGACTATGAGTTAAGTAACCAAACTATTCTCCTCTGGTGAGTGGTCTTTGGACACAGGTTTCCCTGATATCCGAAGCTTAACAACACACCGGCATCCTCCAGTTCAACTTCATGTGAAACCAGGGGCTACATGGCCAAACCAAATAACAAACTGAAAAGTACACGAAGCGACATTAAACCATGGATCTATAATAATACCATACGTCCATGCATTAAACACCAAAACTTTCACTGACTTCATTCTTCTGCTGTCTCTTCTCCTCCTCTTACACGAGTTAACACCGGTGCGCCGTCAAAAACAGTCCCCGGTGACTCACTTCCTTTGTGACTTTTTATTTGCATCGTTTCCTTTTTTTGTTTGGAGCTGTTTTTATATTGGCATCATTTTCTTTTTGTTCGCAGCTGTTTTTTTTTTTATATTGGCATCGTTTTCTTTTTGTTTACAGAGGGGGTTTTTTTGTTTTTTTAATTTGCATCGTTTCTTTAATTTGCAGCGATGGCGAGTCTCGGCCACCATACATATCAAATGGACAAACAAAACACCAAAAGAAAAAAAGAATTACAAAAAAAAAAAAGACTCAAACCAATCTGTGTTGATCCTTCTGGTCATACCACTGACATTTTGGACCTCTGACATAAGGAGAAAAAAAAAAGTCCCAGCAGTCAGAATATAGTTACTAAGAAGGCTAGGATGGTAATTAAATACTGCAGTTGTTAAAGGGTTAAAGACCATTCTGCACCAGTGTTGTAATGGCGTCAGAATTCCTCATTTACATACAAAAACTCCATCCCTGTTTCCAACAAATGCAAAATAGTAGAATGTGTTTCTGAATATCTGGGTGGAGTCTATGCAAATCAAAACACTTATTACATAGGAATCACATGAAACAAACAGGGGGAGTGAAAGGTTACTAGGCATTAGAAATCAGTAACAGTAAAATATTTGTCTGCAAGAATAAAAAATGCATCAATTTTATAAAAAGTTGACACCCTGTTTGGGGTGTTAAACTATGAGAATAAATGTAGACAAATAGAAGAAAAAGTACATTTTTGCATTTTCTCAAATCTTTCACCAGACCTGACATGCGTGCCAAATTTGATGAGCTTTTGAATATGTTTAGGGGGTCAAATTCCAGTTTAAAGTGACGGAGGGAGAAAAAGAAGAAGACGAAAAAACAACAACACAAAAATGGTAATAAAATCCATATTCTTATTTCAAATGTATCGAAAAACAAATGATACACAGTCTTTATTACGTGGGAAAATGAAAGTGAATCTTCATATTTCAACGTAACAAAGGAGGTCGTCTCCTGTAAAGAGGAAATTAAGAAATCCTTAGATTAATTTTGTCTGTTTAAAAAAAGGCTCATCATGACTGTATATTTGTTCTAAAAATTCTAGAAGCAGTTTCTAATGCCTTGTTACTTTTCGCCCACGCTGTATATTTCCGTTTCAATCCTTTTTTTTTTATATTAAGTTTATACTTCTTTCAATGAGATTGCGTGCGTTTCATTATATTGTACATTTCATATCTATATGTATGATTCAAGTGGTAAAATACTCCCCAGTCGGCCCCCAGTGTCACTCAGGTGGATCGTTGCGTACTGTAAAAGACACTGGGAAAATAACGGCCATAGGGTGATAAAGCACCGTCCTGACCTGCTGCTAAAACTGAGACTGAAATTGCATTTGCGGTCATGTTCATCGTGTTCCTCCAGCGGTGATTTCCCTCTGTTTTAGGAGCAGGCCTGCTGAGATTTTTGTTAAACCAGACTCATAAATACAGAGTCTGAGTCCATGAGGGGTTCAAGCCCAGCCGGAGCAACACCATGTCTGAGCTGTTCATGTCCACTGAGTTTTCTATCATTTTGGGGATTATGGGTAAATAAAAACACAAAGTGGTGGACAGTGAGTGGACATCAGTGAGGATTCAGTTCTCTTTGTGTCATACATGACGGTGCAGAAACTGCAAAAAATATTGAGCAAAATAGTCAATCTTGGCTGTTTTTTTTTTTTTTTTTTTTTG
>JAQQZY010000019.1:40039657-40054489 GCA_030068375.1 Ostorhinchus rueppellii | reverse complement strand
TGTGTGTGTGTGTGTGTGTGTGTGTGTGTGTCTGTGTGTGTGTGTGTCTGTGTCTGTGTGTATATATATTTGGCTTTTATCTTGATTTTCTTGCATTTCATCCAGTTTAACTGGAAACATAGTATTTTAAAATCTTAATCAAACATGAATATACATAAATGATATGCGCATATTCAGACATAAAATAATGCCCACAGAAAACTAGAAAACATGTAGGTTCCTGGTATACTCACTTTTAAACCATATTTACAATATATACATAAAATAAAGACCCAAGAAATAAAGTATATTCACATAGGAAACAATAAATACGTGCTTCCGGCATACTCGCTTTTATTTTGAAAGGTTTCGAATAAATTTCTGGTCCTGAGAGTGGAGGAGACCTCACAGTGCAGGTCTGCAAGAAAGGGTCCTGAGAGTGGAGGTCTGCAGCCAGACCCCTCTCTAATATTTAGTAAAGGATCTACCTCCACCATTGTAATGCAGCTTTAACGAAATGATAAATACTGGCCATGACAGTATTTGACCCACAGAGGGCAGTGATGAGCCTTTATTATGCTTTGCAGCATAGGTGCGCGTCACTACCCTGAACACTAGGGGGAGACAGAGTTACACCTCACATGAACTTCTTCCGCTAGAGAAGAAGACGTACATCACTTTGAAATGTTGTTTTCTCGTGTGGAAGACACGAACCTGTCACTTCAGAAGTTTTCTAAAGCTCTCCGAGGTTAAAAGTTTCATTTGTCTATTATATTTACAGTCGGCCGAGGCGGGATAAGAGGTGTCTGGTTCAATGTCAAGTCGGTTCATTGTGTTTGTGGATAGTTAAGCTAACTGTTTTTAGCTAACAGTGATGTCCGCGTCGTGGACAGAGCGCCAGGGACAGGTGGGAGACCTGAGACACCAGAGTAGAGAGGAGCTGAAGGAGCTGCTCCTTAGACAGGAGAAGATACTCAACAACAAGTGAGTCAACACCGGTTTGTATTTAGTTATCAGTCATAATATTAGAGGAAGACGTCCACACAAGGAGGAACTTACTGAACACACACATTGTCTCTGCTGGGAAGTGTCCGTGTTGTAACAGTTCAACAACCGAGACATGATATAAAAGAGGGTGTTATTTATTCTTTTGTAATGAGGTCTGAGGTCAGTACATGTGAGAGTTTCTGTTCTAGTTTTTAAAATACAGTCAGTAACGTTAATGAGTGGTAGGGGTGAAAAGCTGAGTCACTATTGTGCAACTTATGTTTGATTTGTTATGATTATATAATATCAGCATCATCATGAATACTGGTACCCCCCCCAACTACATCCAGTAAATAACAAAAAGGTGTTATGTTTATAAAACATAAATTAATAGTACAATAATGCAATACAATACAAAAACATGGCATGAACGCTGAAACCCCAAAATTAGACTCTCAATATGCATCAGTCACGTCACTTTGTAGTCCATAACAAACTGGGTGATCACTCCAGTGTTTGCTCCGTCTGGCTTTGAAAGTATTGAATGTCCTTACCATCACATCTGCAGGCAGCTTATTCCAGGCATTAATGATGACATTTTGTTCCAGAATAAAATGCATGAAGTACAGCTTCATGAGTTTGCAAGGTCTGAGGAATTTAGTATTAGTTTTAACTTGAATTCTTCCAAAAAAAACCAACAACAAACAAAACCCCAAATCATTATTACATTTACTATTACATTACACAGACTTGAAATGTGAAAAATGTTTGAGTTTTGTATAATATATTGTTATAATCTGTCAAATGTGCAAAATTATGTAAAAAAAAAAAAGTATCTTATCATTGACTCATAAGCAATGCCTGATATTTAAAACATACCTTCCTTGATAAATGTTATTGAACTAGTATGGATACGCAGTACTTTGGTAAAAAATTTAGATTAGTTAGATCTTTTGAGATGCTGAGCTTGTGCATGTTACTCGATGTGCTGATTTAACCCATAAAGACCCAAGCATCCACTGGTGACCAAAATCATCTACTGATCAAAAATGTCTAATACCTATTGATCCCCTAGTCTGATCAGTCCATGTAAGTAACTGATGTAAATACAGTTCATCATCTTTTCATGGTCATCAGATATGACCTATTTGGATGTTCAGAGGCTCTGTAGTTACCGGGGAAATACCATCATCTTTTACAACACCGATCCACCAGTAAAACCCTTGGAGTTGGATCAATGGCAGTGGTTGGAGACATTTGGTTTATGTTAATTTATTGATAACTTTGCTGAAAGTCACTTGTTCTTCAGTTTTCTCTGTTTTGATGTAATAAACTTTGAATTTACTCTGAGCTTTCATCAACATCTACAGATCAGATAATTAAATATAGGGGAAAAAAACATGATTTACACAGAACAATGCAAAATACAGAGGATAATATTACAATACATGGTGATAAGTCACTTAAGAAAGGTTAAACAGAGCGATGTTGAAATTTTTCACTCATTTTCTAAGGTTATTTTGAGTATTTAGTTTGTAGTTTATAATGACTATTTTGTTGTTTTTGCAGGCGGTTGTTACAGACTCTTCCTGACAAAGGAAAAAAAATACGAGAATATGCAGCAAAAGTGCAGCTTGCTATTGAACAGCGTGCTGAAGAAGAGAGAAAGCAAAGCTTGGTGTCTGCAGCCAGGACTGAGTTACAGTCCAGGTATAAGCAGGCTTTCACTAAGCAACAACATGCTACAGGTGACGTGATACAGAAGAACGACATGTCACCTGTCGCAGCTCATGTGCACGAACACAACACTCCAGACAAGCAACAGGAGCAGCGTATCTCTGGAGCAACTGCTGAAGACACCATGGAGACGGGTGCTGGGGCCTCGCTGAACTCTGACGAGACAAAAGAGAGTGACCTTGTGGAAGCTTTGGGCAGGGTCAGACTCTCTGAGACTGCAAGTACTGGTTCCAGTAGTGTAACCAAAGACCCATTAAAAAACACACCAAAAGACAATTACTTTCTCAGAATGCAGATACCAGATAAGCCTCATTATTTAACTGTCCTGGAGAAAACAGAGTCCCTTTCAGCCTCAATGAAGCAAAAATTCAAACCAAATCAGTAAGTACACTGATGTAACCTATTACTATAAAATGCTTATATGTCAGTAACATTTTGATGTTATTAGGGGATTGTTTCCATGCTGTATATCTCTATTCACAGGCTACCAAACAGAAGTGACGTTTCTCCGTCAGGATCTTTGTCACCCGGCCGTTCTTCTGAAGGCCTCTCCCCGTTATCAGCTCAAGCTCGGAAAGAACGGGACAAAAAACATCTGGACGACATCACTGCTGCCAAACTGCCACCTCTCCATCACAAACCAGCCCAGCTTCTTTCTCTCAACCAGTCGGTCATTCTCCAGAAGGACCAGACAAAGAAACAACAGGTTAGAAGTCATGTTGAGAGGTCTCATCTGAGACATACAAACACTAAAATCTGTCTTTTAAATGGTAGCTGATGTTTAGGTAGCACTTGGCAACATGACCAATCATTTGTATTACCTTATTTTCAAGACTGTGGCAGATGCACAGTATATCACTCTATCTTTGTATACGGTGTAGGTTTGTAGCCTGTCCTATTGTGTGGAACACATACAATAAAGTTTAATTTCAGTAATAGAAATGGAAGCAGAAAATAAGACATTTATAAATATATATTTATTTATTTTATATATTTATAAAGTATTCTGACAACTTTATTAATCCTTGCTCCCTCATGGGTTGTAGTACAACCATGTCTTTATATATGTGTATGTTTACTGTATTTGCGAAGAGAGCACATTGTAGTTAATTAATTGTTGTGTTATTGCAGGGTACACTTAGTTAATTGGCATCCCCTCCCAATAAATTCTGTGTGGCACTTTCTCATAGTGAACAATAATACATTTTGCAACTTAAGCATTAGCTGTGATGATACATGAATAAATACTTCACTAAGGGAATTGAAACATTTAATTAGTTCATTGGGAACATCACCAAACACTGTGTGGATGAGTGTTATGGTTACAAACTGAAGAGGATGAAAGGGCCTCTATTTCATACAAATATCTGTGGTGAATTTCAAACAATTAATAAAAAAAACCCTGAAATTATTTATACAAGTCATTAGTGTATGTTTCTGCCCAAAAACCCCTTTTTTTTAGTCTTTTAAACATCAAAAATATTTGCCATATTTGATATGTAACAATACCCCCCCCTTTTTTTTTATCCTTCATTTAGCTAAGGAAAAGACATATTGATATCAAAAGGCCAAGAGCTGGGTTATAAACTCGTATCATTCCTTCAACAGCTGCGGAGGGTAGCGTTTAGTTGGTGAAGTCATGGGATCACCTCACATCCAAAGTAATGAATTTAATGAGTAATGAGCCAAACGTTTAACAGTGTGCCGTTGTCAACTTGCAAAGGCCTGTGAAGCTCGTTACCAGTCTGACATTGTCGAGGGTTTAGTAGCTATGGCTCAGCTTCTTTTTAATAATGTGCTTGTTTTCTGTTTACAAGCCTATTCATGTCAACTTTTTCTCTGTTTTGTGCTTAATTTCAGGAGTTGCAGGCCAAGCTGGCAGCCCAGAAACTGTCTGAGGGATTGAAGATCTCTATGGGGAGCTACACTCCTGACGGCAGCCCCATGGCTGCCTACAGAGAGGTTCACGATGAGGGAGCCCAGCTCTCCTCAGACGACGACTGATCCTGAAGGCCAGAGCTGGGGAAACCAGGGTGACCTTGGCCTTGAGAGAAACAGGCTTTGGACCTCGCAATCAGGACCCATCAAGCAGGATTTCCACTCCAAGGACAAGAATTCTCAAAGAGGAAAAGGGTTTTTGCCTGGTGTGACGGCAGCTCAGGAGACTGAATGGCAGGTTAAAAAACTAGCTTAGTTAAGTGTCTTTCAGTTGAGTTCGGGCTCTGTTGTTCATCTGTCCTGCAAGAATAATAACACCTGCTGCTGACCAAGAGGCTCACATTTGAATAATTATCTCCAGTCTGAATAATGAGGGGGATTTTTCTCATCATTATATCAGAGATGTTGTTCGGTATCGATGGTGTTTTGAGCCTCAGTGAAGTTTTGCATGTTCAAATCTGTATTTGATTTGTTCGTAATTTTACACAACCATGAGGGTGTTTGCAATTTGACAAGGGAAAGAAAATTTGTCAGTACTTACTGAGATTTTTATACCTTTTACTCTCTGGTGGGAGTATAAATGTCAATTTTACTTCAGGTAAAATTTATCTGAATATCCAACAGTAGATTCATCAATATCAACATTAAAATTTATACACTGTGATAAAATTATATAATGCAGGTGGAGCTGACTGTTTGACTGTTTACAGCTTTCACTGCAAAATAGAACGGAGTTGTTTCAGGTTTAGATGCAGTTTGTAAAAGAACCAAATAAATCCATCTGATTAAAAAAAAAAAAAAAAAAAAAAAGTAATGTTGTCAAGACAACTCAGTATCTATTGTTGTGAAGATTTGTTCAGTTTTTTCCTACATCTCCATGAAACCATTTACTCTAAGTTAGACATTAATTTACCTGATCTAGTTTTTTCTTGTCCCAAATCTCATACAAGAATCCACCTTTTTGTTCAGTTAATTATAAAACAACAATATGGGAAACATTTTTAGAAGGTGAATGCATTTCTCACATTATCACAACATGGGCTGCTTCATTAAAAAAACACAAAAAAGAAGGAATAATAATTCAACAATAATGATATAATGCAGGACATGACAAACCTTGTGTATACATGTCAGAACACCAAGTTGGTGTCCTCAGTGTGTCCACAGGACTCGTGCTACAGCAAAGGAGAGTTTGTGGGTAAACATCAGAAATAAACCAATTAATTGGTTTTACCAAATAATGGCAAATATTCAGCATCGATGACCATCACAGGCATTTCAAAGTACGACTGTTGTCCCAGAGGGAAAGGAAAAAGTCCTATGTGGATTCACCTAAATTGTTGATTAAGTTAAAGATTTATTTATTCATTCTGTTTTTCAAAATAAATGTGGATGCAGTTTCTAATAAAGTTACACAATGAATTTGTGACCATGTTAGATTGATTTTGGGGGTTGATAATATTGGCACATTAATAGATTTCCAGCCTTTTCCTGTTCAAAACTATCCCAAAATCTAATAATAAATATACCTGCATTTAAAAATCAGTTTACTTCAAGCAAGCAGCAACTCTAAAATTGAAATTTATTTTTAAATTTACATGTGAAAAATTAAGAAAATATTTTATTTTAATCGTTTAACCTTTTTTTTTTTTTTAAAGTTTTTTTTATAGATTCAGTATAAGAAAAAAAATGTGATTACATCGAGATTAATGAATCAAGAGAGGTAAAGTAAATATTCTACATGCATTCTTCTGCATCTGGAGAAGTCAATGTCTAGTAGTCCAATAGAAACGGAGCTGTGCTGTCTATTTACCTTCCTCACTGAAATGATCAGACTTCCAGTTTTATTTCATAGGTGCTACATTTTAGAGCTTTCAGAAAAAGTCTGCATGTTGAAAGCAGTGTCAGTTTCTCATGAGTGATGGTCAGCTGAGTGAGGCATTTCTGAAAAAAAGACTGAGATGTTATCGCGGAGGGATCTGTGACACTTGATAAGATTAATGCAGAGGTAGTGAAATATTGAAGCATGATGGCTGAGACATCTGGACCGCATTTGGATCATGTTGTTGCTGGGAACGGCAGGCGATGATGGGATGGCAGTCGGCTAATGCAACATGGCAAATACCATTTCTCAACTCTGCTAATATGTGGTAGATAAGGAGTGCCAGCTTTGTTCAGCATCTTTCCCATCATCTTCCTTCCAGCAGAGGACTGTGGGCCACGTTAATCTAAAAAGTCAGATTTGGGGGATTTAATGAGGAAGAAAGGAGGCACTGAGGTACATTTTGGGGGAAATGAGGGTGGGTTCACATGGGTCAGAGTCTGGTGGTAGATGCTCCTTGATAACCTTTGGTAATTGCTGCTGAGGCACTGGTGGGAGATGTTTTAAGAAGAAGAAAACATCTGATTGCTGTGTATTTAGACACTGTATCTGATGGGCTCCAGAGAGGTCCTGTGATGACGTCCAATAACAAATACACGAGCATGCTCCACAGAGGATCCTCATTGTGCTGGGATTAATTATAGCCTACCTTGCTTACATAAATTCAGAGACTGTTACCAATTATGGGGCACATTTTTGCTGAAGCTTTTCTCCATGGTATCTGGCGTCAAAGCTGACTCTCAAGTATGTTGATGTTGTTGAGGTGGAACCAAGCACCCACTTTCTACAGCCAGAGCTTTTTCATTGGTCACTGATGAGGTTGTTTATACATCAGCTTGAATCCCAGACCCCTCGTCTCAGATTAATAAGCTCCTCGTGAAGTAGTCTGCAAGTGATTTGCTCCAACTCCGAGTCCGAAATCACACGTCTCGCGGGAGTAGAAATAATTTGCTGTTTTGGGAGGCGAAAAAGGAATGTGATTTCAAAACTGCCTCTTCAAAGACCAGTCAGCTCCGTCTTAAATTAGATATACAGTATGATGTATAGACTGGCGTTAAACACAAGTTAGGTCCTCAACAGAATGATTGGATTATATCTGTCAGGTTCCAAAGTCTGAGCTCATGCTTTTTCCATTCTCTGATGTTTTTGTCATATTTTTTCAGGGCACAAGAGGAGATGAAATAATGCAGCACACGGCAGCTTTCCACAGATAAGGTTACAGCCTATCTCCTCATCCCAATTAGAACCAGCTCTCCCTCTTCATATACCACCAAGACAAGTGGAACTGCCTCACTCACTTTGATAGATTCTATACAATTTATCACCGATGTTTTATCAAGTTTCACTCCGAGGTGCAAAGAATTTTAACATGTGGAAGAGAAAACCAACAGCAGGTGGGACAATGACAGTGCCACTCATTTTATCCAGTGTTGAACTTTAACAAATGTTTCATATGCAAATGCCACAAGCTGTGAATGAGAAGCAAAACAACTGAGTGGCTGTGTGTGTTTTTGATGAGGTGAGGAGGAGAGTAAATACTTTCCTGACAGGACTGTGCCGAGGTCTCCGGTTATCTCGCCATTAAATGTGTCTGTGAGAGGAAGCTAGCACATACTTTATGTCATGGGCGCCTGAAGAAGCATGAAATGTGGCTGCAACACTTACGAGAGCCATGCAGCTGTCTCACCCTGGATGTAGGTAGGGGGAAAAAAATCCACGACTGGTAAGTGAATCTATCGAGTAAAAAAAACAACAAAAAAAACAAAAGAAAAGACAGAGGTGTCTGGAGCTGAGTGCTGGTTGTAAAACATGGTCATGGGAATGATTTATTGCATTTTTACATTCTTAAGAGTGTTTTCTTTTACATATATATTTTTTACATTCACCAGACATGCCTGTTTTATTACATTTATGTGGTCTGAGCATAGCATTTCGTCAGTGCTGTTTATTACTATATGTGCAAAAGAAGAATTTGACATCATAAACCCTTTCTATCAGTTACTTATATTACTTTTCTGTGTGCCTCCCACCCATCAAACATGCAGTTTAGAGGTTTTCTCTTATATTTTAGTTTATTCTGACTGATTTGGGTATTCCAGCAACAGTGAAAATATGTGTTGTCATTATTCGTATCTGTATCAATGCATGGATTTGTTTTTATGCATGGCAAACTGTTAAGTGTGAAAGTCTCAGCAACATTGTCTTATTTCACACTTCAATGTTAAAAAGCACTCTTTTCTAGCACGTCAGCACCAAAAATCCTCTTGATTCTTATCCATGATCAATAAAAAAAAAAAAAATCACAGCTCGATTAGGAAATGCATTACATCTATGTGCTGTTCTTTTCAGTTATTAACATTGTTTTTTTAGTTTTTTTTTTAAATTGTGACACTGCTCAAGCCTCACCTTTATAACCCACACATACATTTTCTAGTTATTGAGTAACTCCCCGTCTTTATCTAAGCCCAGTAAACCATTGTTTCCGTGTGTTTCGTTTTTCTTGGAACAATGTTTACAGTTCAAAAGCCATAAAACTGACCACAAATGGAAAAGGCCTGGTATAGCTGTAATGAGTTATCCTTGTGTAGTCACTCATCTTGTAGCAGATGGACTCCATGTTTATCTTAGTGTCTGTCGGTAGTGTTCCTACTTTAACACTGGATGGCAGTAGTGTATTTTTGCTCTTTGTCTCTGCAGCCTAACGCTTCCCTCTCATGTCCAGCTGTAGTGTCATATGTTGAAAAAAGTTGATGTAAACAAACTCTATGTTGTTTTTTCTGTATTGGTGCTTTTCCTTTATGACTGTGAAACGTACCAAGAACTGACAAAAAGCTCTTGTAAAGTGTAAATCCAGAGTCATTGTCACAAAAGTAATCTGGTGGATCAACAGCTGTCAGCAGTTCTTTTTTTTTTTTCCATCACAGAGCTGAAATAACAGTTCGATGGTAGATGGTGAGTCTAAGGTGGGGTACGCGTCCCAGGTGACACCACAGCTTCACACCTGGCAGCTCTGTCAGATAACAGCAGCTCTCGGCCTGGAGCTCCATCTCTCAGTACGACGGGAGATTGTATAAATATGATCGAGATACATCTGTGCTTGAAAGAACTCCCACAATCTCTACTTGGAAAGCTTTGCATAACAATCCTGAGGCACTCGAAAGAAAGGGTGGAGAGGGGGGTGGGGTGGGGAGGAAGAGGAGGGGTGAAGTGGGCTGAGGCCCGTGATGCTCAGTGTGGGCCAAGAAGCTGCCAGCGTCCCAGCCGCTCTATGTCTGGCCTGGCACAGCATTAAGCGGCCTGTTTTGGGGCCTGTCAAAAGCTCATCACGCCAAGGAAGCTGTCTCTGTGGGGATGCTGCGGGGGTGCCAGGGCACGGCAGGGGGGAGAAACCAGAGACCCTGCCCGGCAGCTCGGTCATAATGAGGAGGAAAATTCTTATTCTTGTATCCCCATTAACGTTACAATAACAATGTACTTTTGTCCGACTAACTTTTTTCTGCTCCCAAGCTTTTTTCCGCATAAATTGTGCCCCTCATCTTCTATTCTAATACATTTAAGGTCTGAATCACACTTCAAGTAAAATAACGTCCGCATTGTGACTGAGTTTTCATATGAATCTGCTGGTCCTGAGTGCAGGCTTTACTTCGCTTTTCATTATCTAATTCAAAACAGTGTTCATTATCCCAGCGTATTGTGCTTGGTAATTGCTTGGTCCAGAGATCATAAAACTCTGGGTAATGTCACAATCAAGTGGAGTACCCATGTTAAGGTATAATTTCTTGGCCGGAGTTGTTTGTGACATCAATCTAAAGCTGTCCAGAAACAAGGGTGGACCAAAACAACATCATATTCTTTTTCATTACTGCTTGGGTGAAATCATGCCCCTTGATTTGAGTACATCCCAGCTAACAAGCACCAGAAGTGTAAATTCAGCTGTTTGGATTCAGGCCAACGCTTACAAATTTCAGTTAAAGGGTCATGAAACACAACCTCTTAAATATCAAAAAGTGTTGATGCCAAATCAATTTTCACATCGCAGGTGTGAAAGAGAGCGTGGGTGTGTGTGTGTGTGTGTGTGTGTGTGTGTGTGTGTGTGTGTGTGTGTGTGTGTGTGTGTGTGTTGGAAATTACTTGAAGCTGAAGGACAGTTCACTTCATTTCCTTTGCCAGTTTACACACACCTCACAACTTTAGTGAGTCAGTACACTTTTCTGCTTAATTCCTATTTGTTTGTAAAATTACGTCCATGAAGCGTGTGTTGGACGGTTGCATTTGGCTCAGGGTTTTGTGTCTTACAACAATAGTAAAACTGTGCTGTAAAAAATGCAGAAATCCTCTTCAGTCCAACAATTATGGGGCCTCTATATGGAGTAGTTGGCTCGTTTATATGCTGTAATGTTGTGACCATTCCAAGCCCTGAGGCCAGGTGTTTTTGATTGCAGTATAGCACATTGGAGAGCAGACTCTGCAGCACGATCCTGGCCCCACAGGATGGTGGGATAAGAGTATGATAAAACCAGAGGAGACTGAGTGGGAGGGGGAGGCCCAGACTGTTTTCCTTATTTATTTATTAATGTTTTGTTTTCTCTGAGAGGAGCTGTCAGACAGATAGGCAGCTACACCCTCTTATTAGATGACTTCCTTCACTCTGCAAATATATTCCAGCTGAGATGTAACATGTCAGTGTGCAAAGTGTGTTGAATAAACAACCAGAGACGGGGACAGCGTTGGGTTTTGTAGCTCAGAGAGGCAAAACTTGAGTAGATTAGACACAGCAATGACTTCATTCTCAAATAATCGGCTAATTTCTAATGCACAGTTGTTCAAATAGTTGTTGTGCAAACCTTCACTCCCGCATATGTCCACAATCCATCCTTTCTATTCACTGCTCCTTTGGCTTGTTCTTATTTGCACGCAGGTGTCATTATTAATATTGAAGACTTAATGAACGCCATCACAATAATATTTGACAAATGACAGAAAACTAAGGAAATAAAGTAGCAATGACATATGTAGTGAAGAGCTGATAGTGTCGCCCTCTGGTGGTCACATTTCTTTCTCAAGGAGAGCTTGATAAATATGTGGATAAGTGTACATCATGTTTCATTTAACATTCTATTTTTATAACAGTAGTTTCAGCTATCATTACAGCATTGACATAAGTTACAAACACATTTATTTCATGACACTAGTAAAACAAAAATCCAGCATGGAAAGTAACATGAATAATCAGGCAATTACATGGACTGTAAACAAAACCTGGCTTTATCCTTATATATAAATGGCTGAGCTAAGTGGAATTTTTGTTCTAAAACACGTAAACGTAAAGTTTATGACAAAGACATGGAGTTGGGCATATAGAGGCCATAAAGCTAAAATAATGAGCTAAAGAGGCTAAAAAGCTCTGCAGGGTAATATAGGTTGAACGTTTTCAACTTTGTCCACATTACAGGATATGTATGTTTTTAATTTACTGCGTTAACGCTCTACATTAAAGGCCATAAGTCTAAGCTACTATAAGCAAACTGTAACCATTAGCAGTAACATATGGGTTTACGCTGTTATTAAGTTACATTTTTGAAGCAATTGTGTATTTTGTGCATCTACTTGATTTGTTGCTGATTGACACAGTGGGAAGTTGGGTTATGAAACTGTCAGACATCTGTACCTCAACGTAGAAAAGTTAAATTGAAAAAGTCCTCATCACTCCAGTCCAAGAGAGCAATGGATGTAAAACACTGATGTTTTTTTAGCCATGAAAAAGTAACATCCGTTTTCTGCTACACAAACGTCTCACCGAATTACAGAACAGATACTGAAACTCCAAACAACAGGACCCCATGTCCATTGACTCTGACATGAGGAAAATGACATATGTGTGATACAGGGCAGAAAATGATTCATTTCTATTGAGGGTAGAGTGTCATCTACGCAGTCACTTAACTAAATTCATAAAGGCTGTTTGTCTTCCTGGTGCTCTTTCTTCTCTGTCAGCATAAAACATAACAACATTAGAAAAAGGGCCATGACCAATGAAGAATGTATCACACTCTGGCAAACATTTACAGGCTGCAGATGGTCCTGGTTCACTTGTGTATACATCGCTGTCTCAGGCCTTACAGGTGCCACAGCGCTGTGTAATAAAAAGCAGAGTGTGGAGGAGTGGTGTGTGCAGGAGGAGCTGGAGGAGAGAACAAGGCTGTGACATGTTTTACATGCTGCATAGCGTGTTTCATCGCACAGGTGCTGACATCCACACTCTTCTTTCATTTGAACCTTTAACAAGCTCACACTGAAAATCTTAAATCAAGAGGAAGATCCTGCTGACTAACCTTCAACTTTATTGCTTTTTTCCAACTTGTTTTGGCCCAAACGTCAAGAAGAAAGCCTTTAGATCTTGGATGGAAAAAGAAAATGTTATCCTGTTAGGAGCCAAAGATGTCGTTGAAGGGGATCTTGGAGGAGTTTTGGGATGATGTTGAGTGTGTTTGACTGGAAGATGAGCAGATCTTTGAAGAAATGGCTTCTCTCTTGATGTTAGATCCCAGAGGTCTTTCAATCAACCTGGTCACATCAAACTGTTTTATTTAGGCTCTAACAGTGATGATTTGATAAGTGGTGATGATACTTAAGGACATTTCTCTAAGCAGGTGCTGATCTATGTAGGTCTAAAAGTGTTGACCTTCCAGTCTTTTGCGTGTCTGACACATAACATGACTCACCAGTGTAATTACTGTTTGTCATTTTAATGTGACCACTTCAAAGTTTAACCCTTATGGTTATCATTATGTGTATATCACATATAATGAGCTACCCATAAACATGTCCAGGAGTTAATTCCCTAAACTGGAGATTATTAAGTCTCTTAACATATAATAAAAGTTGTTTACCATGTTTTCCATTGCATGATCTAAACTGTGACATATACCCTTTAATAAAGCAGGATTATGACTCCCCTTTTACTTTATGTCTACTATCGATTATTTGTATTAAAAGCAGGTGATTTAATGTCTGGAAGTTGGTTCATAGTCAATGTGCCACACATTACTAAATCTCTACACTGTGTAAGGGTTAAGGCAGTAGTCACTTTTAGTTTGACAGGTTTTGTGTTTATATCTGTGGAAAGTGAGTCATTGTCTACAATAGTGTGGAAACACTAAGGTACACTGGGAACATAGAACTCCCTAAAGGTCAGAAATCAACTGCCTGGAAATGGTAACTTAAATAGGAAGTAAATTACAACCATGAGAGTTACTCATACACTTCAAGTGGCCGGAAAAGCAAATGTATTAAAAAGTTTAACAGAAAGCGAGAACTGCAAATCATTTCAGCTTTTTCTTCAAAGTTGATTTGATGTGACCAGAGAAGCATAAACCATATCATTTAATGTTTAGGGTTGTTAAATGTGAATATAGTGTCATTATTTTAGTTAAAGATCCATGAAAGAACAAACAATATATAGCAAGTAGTAACAGATTTTCTGGGAAAAGGTTCTGCTTTTGAGAATGTGTGAATATTAGATCGTAATTTAATCAACAGCATGAAAAACCACATGAATCAGTTCATCAGACAAATAATGTATGGGTGTCTGTACCCAACTTTCTCAACTGGTCATGAAAGTGGGATGTGAAGTGGGAGTTCATAAAGAACAGTTTTATTGTTTCAAATGTAATCTGAAGTTACATTTTTATTTTGACAGACATGGATCAAGACACGCAGTAGCAGCTTAAGCAAACTTATGATTGAAAGACGACAGGCAAAGTTTATCTGAGTGACTGTAAAATATGGATTTTACAAACACCGAAAAGAAACCCAACTTTATATCAAACCTTAACTGTCAAACCTGAAATGTCATGAGGAATCAAAACACTGAACAGTGAGTATTAAGTGAAAACACATGGTTTCTGAAGCCTTACTCACAGCGTGTAAACACCGGTTCTCTTTATGTTTATTGAAAAATGCATTTACTTGGTTGGAATTGGATGAAGAAACTGAATGACGGTGGAAAAAATATGGGGTGGTACCAGGTGACACCCGCTGGTTAATGCCAAACACCTGCAGACATATGAACGTTACAAGCTCCTCAGCTTTGAAGACAGTCGAATTAGAAATAGCTGATAAACCATTTCAAGAGCAATTTCAAGTCTACGACTTCATTAAAAAACTAGAAAAGCACTCGGAGAGCACAGACCTCCGCCAAGGCAGTGTTTGTAGTTTAATCCACTAGATGGTGCTGAATGTACGGATCACCACCAAAATCTAATCATCTCGAGGATACCCCATTTCTGACAATCTGTGAAAATTTCATG
>JAQQZY010000019.1:40014935-40035526 GCA_030068375.1 Ostorhinchus rueppellii | reverse complement strand
CGGCTAGACCCACCTCTGAAACAGGTACGAAAAATCGTAACGGGTCCCAGGTCCAACCCCCAGTGGAAAAGGGCCATGTTGGGGTAGAGTCGAACCGTGCCGAGTAGAGCCGTGCAGTGGAAAAGGGCCATATCACTACATGAGTAGTAATTTTTTTTTTACATGCTTCTACTTGCAATACTTAAGTACAAAAAAATGTGAATACTTGAGTACTTTCACTTAAGTATGATGTTTCAAGAACACTTCAACTTTTACTGAAGTCAGTTTTTTGATATTGCACTTGTACTTGTACTCCTCTACCGCAGTACTCTGTTTAACATAGATATGACACACACTTGTTGTATTGAAACATTTATAGTTCTATATAATTCCTGTCATCCTCTATGAGCCAATAGAAGTGTAAAGGAACTAAACAAATGTCATACTGAATGTCTTTGCTGGGATTACGATACTTGGGCGATACACTAAGCATCCAGAATCCTTACGTATGCATCCTGTGTTTTATTTAAGATCGTTTGCGGACAAATCTGGCGTGGCTGGATGTTTATTTGATTATAAGCTTAAAGGACTGTACTGTACATGTCGTTATGCTAAAGCTCCATTCAGGGCTCGTCATCTGTTGTAAGCTCCGTCTTTCCTGTAACCCAGCACTGGTACAACTAAAAGACAATCACACTAACAGAAAACAAATAGCATTCAAGGACCTGGCAAAAGGAGAGAAGCAGCTGTGACTGCGTCTGTGGCCCAAAGTCATTTGAGAGTATTCTTTAATCCTGACACCTGCAAGCCATTTCATCATGATTTACAGTGGGGAAAATGCAGGCTGGGGGCAGGGAGGCCACCAGAGGAACTGTTTTCACAACAAATGATGGAGAACACACTGTTGTTTCTCGAGGGCTGGGCATTTGTAGTTTGTTGTTCACTAACATATGGATGGCTTAATTTGACAATGAAAGCACTGACGTAAAATGGGCTTCTCGAGAGACTCTGACTGCATGTTGGACTAATGTATGTGCTTATTGTCTCATGTTTGAAAGAGGGAAAAGCAGGAGAGTACTGGGTATAATGTCAGTGTGTGTGTGTGTGTGTGTGTGTGTGACAGAGAGAGAGAACTTCTAAAGATAAATAGTCTGGAGGTTTTGGGACAGGATGTGGAGTTCACATGAATGATCATTAGCAGGATCTCTGCAGACTAGAGCAACACCATTTAGTGGGTCAAATCACCAGCTGCTCACCCATAATGTCTCAATATTAGACTCTGATTTACTTTATACTTCACCACATGTTGAAATACTTGATTCAGACAAACTTGTGTCAGATTGCAGCTTTTATATGTTTCTGTGAAATCATAGATGTGTATATTCTCAGGGATTCAGACCTAAAAATACATTTCGTATCATAAAGGTATATCATAACTGCTCATCATGCATTTACATGTGGACAGAGCCTATAATAACCACTCTGTCTCTGAGAAATGCCACTGTTATTAAACATTGTATGGATAGCTTTAAGTGCTCACAGTGCATGAATAAGTTTAAGGCTTGGTTTAATTCAGAAAATTTCACTCAAACATGATTTGCAATGTGTATCTGTACTGGAATGAATCCTATGAGCTGATAGAAGTCACATTGTATGCTCCTTTCTCTCATGGGAAAGTCCTGGATTTTAGTCCACATTAATGTCATAGTATTCCAGATTGGTCTTGGTCTTGAGACTAATGTCAGGATCGCTTTTTTCTTCATAGAGATCTTGGTTTTGTCTCAATCTCAAGTACATTTTGTTTTGTTTTTTACACAGTCTTGTATCTGTCTTGGATGAAGAAGAATTAAGATTTTATTTCAAGACCAGTCAAAGCCACAGTAGTAGGAATATCAGTACATTTCTACTTTATTAGTTAACATCATTGCTGTGAACTTTTCACTCCTTCTTAATTTGATCCAACACAGGTAGCTTCATTCTGCTAAACACTGACTTCTGACCCTTCATACCTTACAGTACCAATCTGCAATATCTGAAAAAATTTGGTTTGCTTCAATGCTTAAGTCTGGTCTTGGTCTCAACCCCAGGAAGCTCTTAATACACCAGGACTGGTCATGACCTGGACTTGGTTTAGGTGGTCTTGGCTGCAGTGCTATCCATCTCAACCCCTTGCTTGAGGCCTTTCTTCAGTTTTGCCTTTGTCCAACCATCACCAAATATTTCAGTTGCATTAACCATATCTCTGGTTTGCATATATGCACAATGACAACATTCTATTGTGGTGAATTTGTTGCATATTCTGCTATAATTTTCTATGATAAACTGCTCATATGTAGTTCAATAATTCAGCTGAGGTGTGTATATATCATTATCTTAGTCACTGAAGTCATTTGTAAAACTGAACTGAAGGCATTAATACAGACAGCAGCGCTACTGAAATTCCCGGTCCTTAATATGAATAATATTGTAACTATTTCTGCAATGTATTACAGTATATAGTACTATGCAACTACATGGTTATAGCTGAGATTTCATCTTATAACCATGTACGGCACTGGTCCAGCTCCCTTTTACTTCTCAGGGGTCATCCTTTCTGCCTGTTACAGCTGAAAACTATTAGCACAAAGACAAACAAAAGCACACATAAAGGAAAAATGAAGAGCTTTACTCTCAGCAGAATTTCATTTAACATCCTCTACTGATCCTCAACTGCTGTATTGACTCCTTCAAGTCTGCCCCAAAAAATAAACCTTTTTTTTTTTTTTACCACCTCTTCATTTGATCCAGGGAGATGAAGAAGACAGTATGAGCTAAAAGTGAGATCCTGGAGTTCCAGCGGCATCACCACCTGTTGAGTGTAATGATTGTACACGGCTCAGAGTCTGCAATCAGGTCTCAGCATGTGCTGCACCAGGCTGGCTCCTTCCAAATGATCTCCCCAGAAAACCAATACATCTACTGTTTCCAAAATACAGTATCATATTCAGTCCAGAACTTTAAAGTTTCCTGATCCTGTAACTGAAATCCCTTTGTGCCTTTATGTTCTTAGTAGTAGTGTTGAAAAACTAAAAATTGGAAAAATCCAGAAAATTATTAAATAAGCAACTTTTTTTTTATTTTAAAATGTATATAATAAAAAAAATACATATAAACAGTTAGTTACGTTTAGTTCTGTTTGGTAAAAGTGTGTGTGGTCCTCATTGTGTTGAACTTGCTTTCAATCTGTCGATGGAAATGTGAAAAAAGTCTGTAATGCGGGTTAGAGCTGTGTTTGTGTTTGCACACTGTGATATATTTGACAGTGGAAGTGTCATCAGATCATTTTGACCTCTCTCATCTATTAAAATGCATGGAACTCTGTTTTAATAAAAACCCTATGTCTACCAGTCAATAACTTTTCTTAGAAGTGTGTTATACATCATCTTGTAAGGCAGAAAAAAGATTAGTTTTACCTAGAACCACTGCGAGGTTACTGTGACCTCCTAATGCAAGCACACATCATTAAAAAAAAAATACTCCACAAGAGTACCACCCACAGACGGCCAGTAGCCATTGTCTACAACATGTTGGAGCTGGCTGACATCACTGCATGCATTCTTTACCAGAGCTGCATAAAAGCAAAAAGTGCTTAGCGAGATTTTCTTCTGCAGTTGTGTTAAGAATTGCCCAATGACCACATGCAAATGAAAGAAGCAGCTGAACCTGGACAGAGACAGAACAGCCTCAGGAGAAGTGAATCCAGGATACAGTGAAGATGCACTGCAATAAAAACAAAACAGTCAAATTATGCATTAAGTGTGGAGCTGTGTGTGTGGTCAGTGGTTGTGAGTAAGTTATGGAGCAGACTTTGGAGCAGAATAGTCTTGTGGTTCCCAAACATATTTTGGCCAAGACTCTCTTTGTAAATAACTGCAAATTCACGTTCATTTTTCATGGAATCATTTGTCATGTCCCTTGTAATGTTCAATGTGTATGAGCAGTATTACATGTATCTGTTTGACAGCTTTCTCAGATTTTATTACTTATTTTTGTCCATTGATGTTTTAACTCAAGTGAATCTATATCGTTATGTTTCTAAAAATAAAAGAAACCCTAATGTGGCAAAATTCACAAAATTATGATGTTATGTTATTTTTTCCATTTTTATGTGTTAAATAAAATACTTCAATAAAAGACATCTAATTTGTTGTTATCAAACCTGCAATGGTTGAGGTCAAATGACCTCAAGTCACATTTTGAGTTAAAAGCTTAAAATATAAAGGTTATTATATAATCTTATATAGTACAATGAAAACACCTCGTTTTAATCGCATTGAAAAATACGGTAAAAAACACTTATTTTTCCTCATTAAACTATCCAGTATCTCGAAGATTTTTGGGACTAGTCAGGCCCCGCTGATAGGCTGACCAATTTAACTGTCACCTCACTAGCGTCTATTTTTGTTATGTTTGCCCCCACTATTCTTGTTGTTGTCTGTGTGTTACAATGTTTATGCCTTTTCTTTTCTTTTCTCTTTTCTTTTCTTTCTTGTAATGTTCAGTCAGTGAAAATGAATTTCCCCATGGGGACCAAATAAATTAAACCTGAATCTGAATCTGATCTGAATCTGAATCTAAATGTTAGATATGTGCAATGTTTTGGTCTATACAATTGCCTATATCATTCTATGCTGATGATATCACCCTGTTTGCACATGATACCACATGAATACTGGCCACCAAGTTTGATTCCGAAACATGAAATTTGGATAAAGCCTTTTCAAAATATGTGCAAAACAGGCACCACATTTAACAATAGGTTCTATCACTAGTTACATCATATTTAAAGGTCCCCATATGTGTTGCCAAGATATTAAAATACTCTAAAAATACAATATGTGACATATGTTAAGAAACGTAGATTTATTATAATTTTTTTAATTTCCAGTGTGTAAACACTTTAAAATGAGCACATAACCTACACTCAGCCTACAGCTGATTTCTGTTTTGTGGGTCCTCACTCCTGAGCTCTTCGATGCACCCTCTTCATTCTACAGATCCTTCGTATCAATAACTACAGGTAACACAGAAATGATATCTGTTAACATCAACAAATAACTATAAACTATAAAACAGACACCTGGAACACAGGTTCATGTCTAAGCAGAGCTGTTACACATTGCACCTTTATCTACTATTGTGCTGCAGTTTATTTATTAGCCCACCCTTTGTGAAACTGGGCCACAAAGTATAATAAAGACCAGACCATCCAGGTGAGTTGTGAATTGATTTGAACAGTTAACATGATATGTTACACATGCTTTTACACATACATTTATAAAAGAGAAATCCATATGGCACCAACAACAACTGGCTTTCCTCTGGTGAAGAGAAAGTGACAAAGTCCAACTCTTTTAGACTGAGCAAAAAAACAAACCGTCATCTAATAACCATTACACCAAGAGACGGGCAAAGTGCTGGTAATAGTTATAGGTTTAGCCTCTGTGGGCTTACAGTACCTCATGCACTAAGAGAAAACCTTTCAACTCAAAATTGGAGCTCAGATGTAGAGTTGGAACATCAACATGCCCTGCAGATCATTTGTTTCCACCACTCTTATCTTTCCATGCCATAATGTAGTGTTGCGTAAATCAGAGACGTGGGCTGGTATCAATCAGCCCCGAAAACGGTTTCTCTAACACAAAACATGTCCAGGACATTATATCTTTCGTCTGACCTGGAAATCTTTATCTTGCAAATCATGAATAAAGCTGATGGCAGTAAAGGTTATTTAATATCCGACAACTGATAAGTATATCTGATAAACAGATCTAACTAAACAACTAAATCAACCAGAGAGAATGACAAAGTACATGAAGTGCACTGGAATTATTACAAAAAACACTATAAAGCAAATTCAAATAGCAAAAATGTGTAGCGGCACCACACAGTTTTGCCAAAGCACACATTACTGTAGTCACTGACTTCTACTGTTTTTCATCTTATTCTCCGGCAAAAATTTGGCCTTTTTTCAAAAACTCTCAGTTTTCACTTTTTTTTTAATACTTTATTTTTTATCTACATTTTAACAGAAAAACAACACAATAACAAAACAATAAGCAGACTTCAACATTTAGAGCATTAAGTTCAGTCTCTAAATAAACAAAATACATACAGGTTTTGGATAGGTTACAAAAACATACTGAACCAACAGTCTCCATGAGCAATATACACATTCCATTTCTTCCAATATATTTTTTTTACATTTATCAGTGGTAAGTCTTCGTGAAAAAGTCAGTCTTTCTTTAAAAAGTTTTCTCTTTTTCAAAAAGTTTCCTGCACATACAAGAATAATTGTAACATTAGTAACATTGCACATAATTATTTTTTTCAATAATTATGTATTTATATAAAACTGTCTACATATCATCATCTTGAACATAAAACTCATAAGAAAAAATAACAGCAAAGGTGACAGGTCTGAGCAAAACCTTCTATGAATAAAACAGAATAAAAGTAACATAGATCAAATGATTGTGTGCTAAAACTTGTAATATACTTGAATGACATTTAACTCTTAAAAAGTAGAGTATGGCACCACTTTGTCTCGATTATCCCTCAGGTTTTGCTTCAAACACTTCTTCATTTTGTCTTATCTGGTTCATTTTTTTCTGTCTCCTCTTTCTTCCCAGAGATGACACTGTCATATTTTGAAACATCTCTCTCTCTCGGTTGGCATAGCTGTGCTTCCCTCTGTCTCTCTGCTTCTCTTTTGTTAAGGACCACACAGAGGGATGACATGTTGGAGGCACATCCAGGCTGGGTGGCCCGGCTGCAGGAAAGATGTGGGTGACAGGATCAGCCTTCAACAGACTATGGGAGTAATGCGTGTAGACAGTGTAAAACCAGTCTTTTGGAGACCTGTAGAAAGAGCAACGCTGGCAATTCTGAATAAATGCACTTGGGAAAAAAGAAAGAAAAAAGTTCTTTGGGAGCCTTGTTTTAGCTGCGGTATAATGCATTGGACTCCCATGCACTACTAATGTCTTTAAACATCCTAGGCAAAAGGAGTAACCCTAATCTCACTAACTTTCATTCCCACAGGTTTATTAGTGGAAGAAGTTCTGTGAAATTCAGCTCCAGTGGATTAAACATAGAGGTCTTCGCTTCTGGATTAGTAAAACTTAATCTAGTCTCTGTTGCTGTTAGATTACTGTAAAAATGGCAGCATCTGACTGATTTAATTTATTGTTTTAATGACAAAATATGCATTTGTGCATTTTGTGTGCTTTCTACCTGTGTCTTCTTTAATAGATATGTTTGTTAAAATGTTATACAGTTTTGTAATACTATGATAAATTATTTTGCATAATTTGTATTGTAATAAATTACAATTAAACAAAATGTTCAACATTAAAGTTTTATGCAAAAAATGTGCCTAATGCTGCAGTTAGAGCTTAGTGATAAACTATATATCTGTGAAACTATTTCCTTCTCAATTTTATTTAGCCTTTATAATGTTTATTGCAATAAATGTAAAATTGTGTAACATTAAACCAGTGTAAATGATGATAGTTAACATTCATATTTCATACTTTATTATATATCTTCAATGCGGCGAAAATATATTTCTCAGAGATTCCGAAAAAGAGTAACAGAATATGGTTTAGTGGCTTTTTAGTTGTTTTTGTCAGTGATAAAACACTAAAAAGATAAAATACTGAGAGCTGGATGATCATGTCCCACATATCATTTGTTTCTATCATTCTTATCTTTTCAGGTTATAATGTAGTATTTTATAAATCACAGACATGTCTTACCAATGCTGTAAATTCAAAGAAAATCTTACGCTTTAATTACTTTTACGCTTACACTTAAAACAAAACCTTGCAGTGTTTCCAGACATGTCTTCTCCTCATACTCTGATTTATTGTATTTTTATTTCTATCTTTATAAATATGTGATATGTCGCCATTGTTGCTCAGTAGTCAGCTCATCTACACCGAACCACTTGTGTGAAGTTCAAGGAGGTCTGGGAACCTTTCACATTTAGGTTTCCTGCAGAAAATGGAGATCACCCCTTTCCTGATAATCACCTTGTAGCATTTAACACATACTTAACAAAACAAATGGCCTGTGTGTGTGTCTGATAGTGTGACAGAAACCCGCTGCTGCTGGACTTTGTCAAGGATGAGATGTTGCAGAAAAATAGATGAGAAGTGTCATCACTAACAGGCCTCTCGATCCCAGCGGTTCGACAGCTTCTACATTCTTTCTCTGGATGAAGAATGGTGCAACTGGTGGTTGTTTATTTAGTTTCTCTATCTTGTCTTGGCAACCCGTTTTTAATGAGACTCTCCAGTTGCTTCCTCTCTTGTTTTAAAGCTATGAGAGAAAGATAAACATAGGAAATATGGTTTGTTAAAACACTAAATTAAGCTTCACTGCTCTGTCCAAAGGCCTCAGACATGCACTTTAATTTAAATCTGTTTTTGTGTTTCTCTCAACTAGAGATAAGGTGAGTCATGGATATCCCAAGTGTAACCAAATCAACATGAAACTCCTACACCCACGGGCCCACGATCTGACATTTAATATGAGCAGACAAATCATTACAGACTCTAATAATATTTCAGATGAGATGGATGGAAATATGAGGGTGGATACTTTTACAGTTGATGATAGAGGGAGGGTAGATGGAGGAAGCCACTGTAATGTTGAAAAGCAGAAGGAGATGTTAGAAGCATGGTAAAAGCACACACGTTATTTACTCAAGTAAGAGCCGATTCAGCTTCTTTGCTCTGAAAGGTGAAAAAGTACAGGCTCTGAAATATATAAAGTATGAAATAGACTAGTAATGGAATTTTTAACCAGCTGTTTCTTAGCAAAATTACCAGACTATTAATGCATTCCATCTAAAACTGAAATTAAATAAACACATATGATAATAATAAAGAAATTAAATTAGCATTAACTTTGCTACTATATATGATTCAGTTGTCAATGCCAGTACCAGACTTCAAAGCATTATGATTCTTTTCTTTTTTTTCCCATGATTTGGTGTCTGTTTTTTTCTGTCAATATGTACTGCTGGATACAGCAAAATATGATCTTTTATATGTGTTATCGCCCCATTCATTTAGGCTAAAAACAGATGAATAAATCACATTCAAAATCATGCAGAGTAAAAATAACCAATAATTCTGCCAGATGCAGTCAAATAAAATGTTTTAGGCTGGTTTGAAAATGTAAAGTGGAGAAAGTAAATATATTTGTTTCAAAATGTGGGGAGTAAAAATAGTTAAATACAGACACCTGAAAACTCTCCTTCAGTACAGCGATGACTTTTTTTTCCTACTACATTATTTCCCGCTTGTGTCCTCTGAGCACAGAGCAGTTAGTATGGACATGTAACAGCCTATTACACTTCAGTGTATGTGGTTTGGAACGTCAAAGTAGAATAAAGCATGTTAACTCGCTCTATAGGAGGGGGAGGGGAAATAAAGCTCATTCAACTGAATCTGCTGTCAGCGGACAGATAAAGACACAATCAGCAGTGTGTGTGTGAGTGTGTGTTTGTTCGCTGGGCACCAGTAGGCGGTCAGGTGGTCCTCTGCACTTTCCAATCAAGCGCCTCACCACCCTGCTAACCACCCTGATGCCATTGTGAGATGCAGAAGCTGCATGACTGATGCAACAAAAGAGGAGACATTGATCTTCCAAGACAAGCTCCGTTCACAGTGCACGGTGTTGTGCGCTAAAGGAAATGAGCTGATCCTCTCGAACAGACCGAAACTAAGCTTTGCCTTTTTTAAAAAAACCGTAGTAGCACTTAATCCACAGCTCCAGGAGTAGGGAAAACTTGGGAACAAAATAAATTTGTGTAGCAGGCCTTGTAAGATCCAAGACAAGTGTTCTAACAGTGCTTAATTAATACTAATAAAGAAATCACAAACTAAAGCTCAAAACTGAAACATAAATCTCAAAATTGAATGTTTAGTCAGAATATTTTGCTTGATGTAAAAAAAAAAAAAGTTTGTAAAATGTGACCAAAGCATCCAGCAGAGCACTGACAGATGTGGCATTTCTAGTGCACCCTTGAGCATGGTACTTCAGCTCACTTATCACAGCTTAATTCAATTGCTCCAATAAAACAATCCAGCTGCATAAACATGTTACAGAATGTGTGAAATCTAAAACAGAGAGCATCTTTAATGCTCCCTGGATAACACGGCCTGCTACAAGGGCCAATAAATCATTTCACTCAGTGATTTAGTGACTTAAGAGCTCACTATGTGTCACATTGTCAAGTGGCACCAAGCTGGGCCAAGGTGTTGCTTTCTTATGTGTCCATTACTGTGAAAGTCCACTCTCCCAAATGGCAGAAGGGGAGGCCCATTTGGGGTGGTGAGCTGTGACAGTGTGATTCTGTGCTAAAGGCTGGGGCTTTTACACCTGTGTGTGACACAGGGGAGGTTCAGCAGCGAGTGGGTGAGCCGGCCAGCTGTGCTCTCTTGTGGTAGCTCTGGGGATAGCCTGGAAAATGTCAGGCCTGAAATCCCTTTTCTGAGCCACAAAAGTCACTCTATCTCTTCATAATTCTCCAAACTGATATAAAAAACACTTTACAACTTTTGAAAAACACATGTTGCTTGCTTGGTTCAACAGTCCTGATTTAGCTGCATTTGTTTTTTATATTGCTGCAGATGTAGGATCATTTTTGAGCGCTTGCACTTAGCATGTACAACTTTTCTTTTTGAGATGAGGTCACAAAATGAACCCTCCAGCCAGTATTTTAGGGTGTATGCATGTGTATGTGCGTGTGTATGTAGGTGTGTGTGTGTATGTGTATATATATGTGAGGGGGTGTGGGGCTCATTGCTTCCTCAGTGCTGTGAGATGTAATTACTCACTAAATAACCATCTCTCATGGGTGGCCATGCTGCCATTCAGTGCAGGTCTGCACAGTGTCCTCTCCCGCTCTGAGGCCGGTCTGACACGTACAGTGGCTTTCCTCTGTCTCCCAGGACAGCTCCGCAAGCGCTTCATCAAGGCTGATTGCTGGAGACAATCAATCCCCAGTGTTACATCCACCTGACGTGAAGCAGAAATATGTCCTGAACACTCACTGAGACGGGAAACCAGGGGGGATGGCCTGCTGTGGAAACTGGAGAGTCCAATTTGGTGAAATACCACAGTGAAGGAGTCTGACAAACAAGACTTTTGGCAGTGATAAACTCAATACGATAAACACAGCCGTATAGGCACAAACACACACAGGATACACGGAAACTCTGCCACTCAAGTCATCCCAGCCTCAGCTTTGTCAGTATGAAGTGAGTGACACTTCGAGAAGACACAAGAGCTAAAGACATGACCCAGAGAACAGCCTCTACTGCGTCTTCCTGTTTACAAAACACTTAATGGTGCTAGTGTTAGTGTTATTTTTACAGAAATCATTTCATCACAAAAAAATCTTTATTTATGACCCCGACAATGACACAAGAATAGGTTCAAGCCCTCCTCCATCTGTTTGCAATCCCAGCGTAATGCTATCATCACCTGTTTCCATGGTCCCGGTCACATCTGGATTGCATTACCCACAAAAAAAAAAAAGAAAGAAAGAAAAAAAATCACACAAGGTGCATTTTTTTCTGCCCTCTTTGTGTGTGCTTTACTTTAGTATTTGGCTCATATTTCTGAAATAGGCTACAACAACAAATTAAGATCTGAGACATGGAGAAAAAGCATTTCATATCGGGCAGCAATTTGCTTCAAGATTTCAGATCCAGACTCCCTGGGGGTCTCACTATATTAAACCCAGGAGTTTAAGCGCTCAGGAAGGTTTATTACAATGTAAAGCGAGTTTACTAAGATAACAGAGGGTTCATTTCTCAAAGCTGGCAGTGAATGACTTCAATTTGTTTGTAGTTAAATCCATTAACTTTTAAATGAAGCGGAAGTCCTTCACTGGGCATCTAATTTGTAGGCAGAGCTGTACCAGACCTAACATATCGATATATACATTGAGAGACGAAGTGTGGACCTCTGTTCTAAGCTTCAATCACCACATACTGTATATTCAGTCCCAGCATGCACATGTTTGAAGGTGTCATGTGCTGTAGTTGCAGGGTTTTGCAGTAGAAGGGGGTAACATTTGCCATATGACACCATGAGGACACACACCACACAGTAATGTATAGTGAGAGAAATCTTGCCCGGCAGAATGTATTTCCCTGCCTCATAACAGTCTGGAATTTGTGTATCCGTTCTGTCTCTCCCATGGACACCAGCTGTGCAGCTGGTGCTCGCTGGAAACTGTAGTTAGTCTGTAGTCGTGAGGGATTTTTAACACAATTCTCCCATGTGCATTCAAGGAAGCAGTAATGTCATGCAATCGGGGCCATGTTATCATTGTGTGGATCCTGGAGAGTGATGTCAGAGGAAAAAGGAAACTAGCTAACTCCCAAACCAAGAGAGCAAAGGTTAGAGGCAGGTTGGCAGAGGCCCAGATTGGCTTAAAGACTTTCCTTATTCTTGTTCCCGTTTTCTTTTCTTAAAAGCATAGTTTCTCTGTCCAAATGGCTTACGGGGACAGGATGCTGTGTTCTTTGGCATATCTGGTTATGAGCCGTGATTTATCATAATGGGGCAGCACTTGTCATTTTGGGGTTAAAGATAACAGCGTTTTTAAATGGAATGGCTCTTCATTGATGAAATACACTGTTGTAAAAGGATGAGACAAATGGATGGACGGACAAACTAATTCATCCCCTACATTAACGCGAGCTTTTCATCATCTGTAATGAAAAATCAACACAGTCCAATCTATTATGTGAAAGATCGTTTATGTCACTCCTCCTTTTAAAAAAAAATCAAATCTTAGCCTTCTGAAGGGAGTGTGAGGAGCTTTAACACATATGACGGAATCTGCTAAAGCATGTCAAATGTCACCAAAAAAAATCTGACACGGGCTACTGCGAAACGCTCTCGCAGCACACATTACAACAACAGCTCTTTGGTCAAGTCAGACCTGAGATCAGATCTTCTGTTTTTCCATTTTGCTTATACAATGACTCAGCCTCACTTTAAGGAAGAGCTTGTTTCTTTTTTTTTTTTTAATTTTAATTATTATAAATTCAGCACCTAGAATAGCAACATTACATCATATTTTTACGACAAGCAATATTTTAGCAATGCCAGAAGTGTGAGTTAGTACTTCTAGGACTTTATCCCCCAAATGTAATGTTGAGACCCAAAAATGGGCCACAGGACTGTTTTAATTAAGTCATCACTGCGGATTAAGATTTAGATTAGGCTGAGAAGGAAATTACTTTCACAGTTAATATAGAAGAGTGTTATAAATGGTGACCTCATCAAAGAGTAGAGGCCTTGATTCTACAAGATGTTACAAGGCAAAAATTGTGTACAAGACGCAAGAAGATGTAAAAGACCCCCAGAAAAACTTTCAGACATAGTTTTTTGACAGAAGTCAATCAGTCATGCTTGTTTTAGTATTTACTGTACATTCTTGTGTGTTGTTGGTGTTGATGTGTTGCTGCTGTACAAACGTTATACACTAATGTTCTGTCTGTACACTATCCATGATCAGTGTTCTGATAAACCACTAAAGTTTATTCATTTCAACATTGTTTTGATGGTGGAACGGTTAGTAGACAATATGGCACTAATGATACTGAAACCATTGCATTAGCACACAGTAAAAAATACAGTGTCAGTTTAACTCTTAGAGGGTTGAATTTAACTGTTTCAGATAACATTTGGTCACACTCAAAATTAGAGTAAAATTTACTCTATGGCCAGTGTCAAATTTTCAGAGTTAATTTTACTCAATTCATTGCCAAAATTAACAATGAAATGTGTAAAAATAATTAACACTGTTGTGCTTTCACACTGCTAGAGTAATATGATTACACTTTATAGAGCTATTTTTACTCCAGATTCGGTTATAAAATGACTCTGTAATGTTTTACTTTTTCTTTCTCTGCAGTGTTATTTTCTTCATTAGTTTACACCCTATGCTAATATTGAAGCAGTGTAGAACTGCAGAGGTCTCTGAGGTGGGAGTTGAGTAGGACAAAAGTTTGATCTGTGGGTTCTAATCACTCTTGAACATGATTTTCCATTGGTAGAGTAAAGTCCTCCACATTTGTAAATCAATAAAACTTTCATGGTGACAGTCAGGTTTGGTTTTGTTCTGCTACAGGTTTGACTAATGGTGCCACATTAATATAAAAATAAACAAAAAGGCCAATAAATGTGTTAAAACAGACAAATTAACCTAAATAAACATTAACACTAAACCCCCTTGAGCCCCTGCACATAAAATAGAACATAATGAGAAAAATGTCCAGTACCCACAGTGCAATGCAGCAGACTGGCACTAATCATCACTCTGTAGAGTTGAATTTGACACTGCATCTGTGCAGAACTTTACATTGACTTTTAACTCGACTGTTAGAGCTGCTTTACTCCCCACAGAGCTATAAATACTCTACTTAGGTTCAAATAGTTTGACTCTGAAATATTGACACTGCATTTTTTTACAGTGTACGTTCACTTTAACAGCTATAAGACCAGTTCTATATAAGAACATACCTTCTGCCTTTTCCATTTTACATAGACGTTTAAAGTGTACACTGTGCTCAGGTGGATCATACTCCAGATGGCTTCACTTTTAGTTTGGTTAATTTGATTAAATACAAATTTATTTTGAAAATGCGCAATTGGCTGAGGAGATTGTAGCCTTCCAGCAGTAATATTCTATAAGAAGGCTAATGTTTGGTTCCTGGCAACCTGCAGGCACACAATAATTTGTCCTTATCTGAGTCTTGCCCCATAAAAGGCTTCAGATGTTATGTAAATGCCCAGCGTACAGTCAGTGTTGTAGCAGCAGTGGTGTCTGTTTACACAATAAATCACACAACAGAGTCAAATAAAATTCTAAGTCTTGGTGCATATTCACTTCCTGCCTCATGTTCCCAATTCAGTCATTTGTCCACAGTTGTTATCCACTTAGCCTCAAATTCAATTTCAGCATGAAAGATGAATTCTCCCATCGATATACTGTGAACGTTTTTCCAGAGTCACGATCAGAGCAGATTTAAAGATCAAGATCTTAACCATTGTTTCAGCTCAAACTAAATGTGTATGTCAGGATCAAACTTTGACATAAAATATTCTCTGTGATTCAAAACATCTCTGCTATGTAACAGTATATTTACTGATGCTGAAGCTTTAAATAGTCGGGCGTAACAAAGACAGATTTAAGGAAAATGAGATCCATCGTCACTGTTCTCACCTCATTTGTCACTATTTCAAATCTTGTAAATCCTGGTCGTTTATATATGTTTGTTCTAACCTGCACAGCAGTGTTTATTGTTAGTCTTTTCCTACTTTCAGTGTTTGTGTGTTTATTAAAAGCTCTGCAAGTTAGTGATAGCTTCATATTTTATGTAAGTGTAACAGTGCCCACATGTCTTGTCCCTGTCAATTGAATAGATAAATAAATCCTCCCTATCTGTGGTTGTCATCACAAACAAATCATGGACTCAATTAACGTCTGCTTTTTGCCAAAGTGTAAAATGTAATCCTGCTCTGGAGTAGAACTTGGTTTTCTAACAGTGTTGTAAGAGCTGCAAGATGGTGAGTGTTTTTGCATATTTTCTGTCATTTTCCACATGTCCATGGTGGTTGTCAGTGTGTGATTCTTACATTGGCTTCAGCTTCTAACATTCCTTAGGCTTGTTGTGGTTAAAGTCAAGATTAGGGTAAATTCATTTAATTAACGCAATGTCCCCAAAGCGACGGAAACATGACTGTGTGAAACAGTGAAAGGGAAAAGATGAGCATCTTACATCACACTCTGAAACATACGTCCCTCTTTGACTCATACTATGGACACATGGAAACTATTTCGACATCATTAGTGACTGTGAGCGTTATAATCATTACACTGACATCATTCTGGACGCTGCATTGTGGTTATTTTTGGACATCCTATGTGAACAATTCAACACCCTCCTATATTGCTAAAATAGTCGACAGTTATGATGAAAACAGAACATGATGCCTTTACTTTTACATTTGCTGGTGAATGACTGTTTTATATGCACAGTTGTGATATAACAGATGATGTTAGATTTAATTTCCCCATACGATAACTATATGGGTCTAATCAAGTGAAAGTGAAGATCGACATGAAAAAGTACATTTGTACACATCAGTGGGTTCATTTTTTAGCTAAAATTCTCTATTTTATGGAACTGTTATGCCTTTTAAAATACCGCTTGTAGAAAAAAGTTACAACGTATTTTATCGATTGTACTTTTACACCATAGCCATGCCTCAGACACTAAAATATAGCGAATATTATGGAATTTAACCCTAAAAAATATATCTGAAGGATTAGAAAATGTATCCTATCTGTCAGATTAAAAAACACTATCTGTGAACTGTAACCCAGAAATTACTCTTTATTTGTCATTTACCTGTATCAGTATGGACCACCACACGATGGAAATAACAGTATTAGTGTTAAATACATTAAATATAGCATTGCAATTATATCTGACTTGTTGTTTTGAAAATAAGGCAACATTTTGGGTGATACAGTCAATGGTAGAGAGTCATCCATATGTTACTATGGTAACCTGTCCATGTGTTACCACATTCTCATGTCAATAAAACAGAGGCTTTTCAGTATGCTACTCCAAAATTGATTTTCAGCTTAGTTGAACATAATATCGGAAAGGTTTTGTTCTACTTCATATCAATTTATGTTGAGAACCGCATGTTTTGAATGTTTCCACAAAGCTTAAAAAAAATTGACGTCTGTTTGAAGTCCATGTGTTACTGAGCAGTAACTTGACATTTTTCACCCAAAAGTTTTATCTCAGCAAATTTAGTTATACATAATGTTAAAATTCTCATAAATACCTACTCACATATTTATAATGCATGCATATAAGTTACTCTGATTACATGACAAAGACTGTTGAACACCAAATGTATCCACGTTACAGCTTAATCGGACCTATATGTGTATTTCATATACTGTCATATCATAGGACAGCTGTAACACTTCAACAGGGAGCAAATAAAATAATACTGTTCACGACAGCCATTCAGAGTGTGTTTATATGGAAACACAATAATAAAGTTACCTACAATTTGCCCTTTCATTCCTTTACAAATACAGTAATAATCTATTTATAGGAGGACACATTCAGAGTAATGATTAAAACACTGGATTCAAGATTATATACAGATATCTTAAATATTTACGCTTGTCCACAATCTATGAATTTTACTGTAATGCATTTGAAACTATAAAAAGCATTTTGAGGTATTGTCAAAGCACTGATGATGTGCTGACAAATCGGTTCATTTTTTCTGTTCACATTCTGTAACACATATTTCTTTAACATTTTGCTTGGCCCTGTTTGAATCAAATCATCATAGTACATAATTAACCCTTAAAGACCCAAAGGTTATTCTTCCTTCCTCTGAGCTTTTATGAATATCTACGGGAGTAGTAAATGAAATGTTGAAAAATACCTGGTTTTCACCGAAAGAAAACTTGTGAGGTGATCAGGTAAATTCACATACAGTTTATTGAAGTAGATGCTAGTTACATTTACTGCTAGCAGCTAACATTCTGTTACTGACTGCTTGTTTTGTTACTGACTGATTGTTAACACACGGTTTAAAAGATTTTAAAAATGTAGTTTAGGAGTAAGTGCTTTAAAATAGTGTTAACCCTGGTTAAGCCGGAAGTTCCAAGACAATGCGGAAGAAAAAAAGTAGTTAAAAGGGGCGGGGCAGAGTAAGGTGAATAGCATGTGTTACATTCTGTTGCAGAAAATCCAGGGGATGATGGTGATAATAATTATGTTGACCTGAAAAAAAAAAAAGGAAACAGAGGTAAGTAATGTGTGAAAACACGACCACATTACCCAAATTCTCAAACCCCTCCACTGGCTCCCAATCCCATTTAGGATAGAATACAAGCTCGCCCTCCTCACACACCACTGCCTTCATGGAGGTGCACCCATCTATCTCAAAGAACTCCTTACCCTACAGTCCTCCTCACAGTCCCTCCACTCTTCTGGCACCTACCTCCTGAAGCCACATCAGACCAAGCTCTGCACTATGGGGGATCGGGCATTTTGCTCTGCTGCTTCCAGCTTGTGGAACTCCCTCCCAGACTACCTGAGAGCCCCGCAGACTGTAGATGTTTGAAACATGATCTTAAAACCTTCCTTTTCAAGAAGGCTTTTATTTGATAAGAAGTTTTACATGTTTTCTTTTACATAATTCTACCTTTGCTGTTGTTTATGTAGCACTTTGAGATTTCTTTTAATGTAAAGTGCTTTACAAATAAAATGTATTATTATTATAATGTGAAAATTCATTACAATAAACAGGTTCATGCAATCCTGAGCAGAATTTTAAATAAATACTGTCAGGCTACTTTTTTGGTCATGCTGCCCAGGGTTACTATCAAAAATAAATGACAATGATTCGACAAACACAGCATAAAATCTAATGAAGTATTGAGGGGGGAGTATGGACGGCTCAGTGGGTCAGTGTGATGGGCATTACCTCCCATCTCTCTGCCCTCATTTTGTCAAAGAAAGCACTACTCTAGCTTGGCAATAGACATGCCGAGCACAAATTTTATGATTCAACGCCTCAATGTCACCATCTCATTTAGGTCATTAAGGTACAAATGAGTCATTTCATTAGTTGCACAATGAATTTGGCACACTATGGAAAAGCAATAGATCACCTCGGTCGTTTTGTATTTGAGGAAGTTATCTCTCATTGACTGTATCAAGAAACTACGCTGCAGAATTGAACTGTTGAAGCCATTGAGCAGATGGAGAGATTAGCATGCAAATGGCCTCCATAGATCACTTTTCTGAGCATAGGGTAATGGCTACTGAATGATACTTATCAAGCTCCATAAGTGCACCTTCCAATAAATACATAGTCCAGGTCATTTATATTGGGATTCGAGTGTTGATGGATATGGGATTACCACTTAACCTTGGAGTAATTCCAAGACACCTCTTAAATCATCTAATACATTATCTATCCCATAACGGCTTGACCAGTCTTTAAGGATATCACTTCTTAATGCAAAATATGTTTTATGTGATGAATTTAACTTGAGGTGTTAGTGTCCTATTAGTCACATAGATGAACTCATGACAGCACATCATTGTCCTTTTATTTTCAATAGATTATACCGCTTCTTTTATGTACAACAGATTTCACATAATTGCAGTTTTTATGACATTTATGATTATTTTTATGTTGCCTGTGAAGGAGGAAAATCAGAAACGAGCTTCTCGAACATGTTTAATGTCCTTCATGTCGACCAGGTTTCAGTCTGGGCTTGTCTTTAACAAAGCAGGAGTCGTCTGAAACGGGAAAGTTGGTTCTGATCATGTGCTTCCTGTTGGAGGCTGGTTCTTATTTCCAAACCAACACTTGACCCTGACCCTGCCTGATACAATTACACCTGAAGGATTTCATTCCAAAACACTGTATAACCATTTTGGAGACAAATGTTGGGTCACACATGAGATCCTATTTTCGGAAACTTTATATTATAGAGTGTGTCAACATTTTAGGATCATCATAATTAAGTAATGTATTTAGGAAGGTTTGTCTTTAACCTTTTTATTACAGTACTTACATATACAGACAGAATGTTTTTCAGTCTCTGTACTCATTACCTAGATTCTGCAACAATTTGTGTGCAGAATATTGTCAACTTTCTTCATTATTAATTAAATAAAGAGTGATAGATTTGGATAGATTTATTTTTATTTGAATGAAAAGAAGCTGAAATGAAATAGGAGTAACAAGGCTATTTTTTTTAAATGTAAGAAGTAGAAGTAAAAAGTTGTACGAAAAATAATTACTGCAGTAAACTATAGATAAACAAAATTTCTACTTTAGTAAGGAAACAAAGTATTTGTACATAGTTACTTGACACCTCTGATAAAGAGCTGGATTGAGGGTGGAGGTTTTGGCAGAAGCAGACTAACACAGATACTGTCTATGTATTTCTGTGAGCTGTCTGAAGTAAAATCACGATGTAAATGTGTTTGTACCCTCATAATGCAGTTATGTAAAAAGGATGTTTATTTGTTTCTCTATTGCAGATGTTCCCAAACCTTTTCAACTTCAGATCCAAAAGAAAAATACATGTCTTGTCTGTAGCTAACTTGTCTGTAGCACTGTCTTGTCTGGCCTCTGGATGGAAATATGAGGACAAAAAAAACAAGACGGAACAGTTGTTTTGTTGAAACTGTTGAAGGTGTTTAATGAACATGTTAAGTGTGTATATATTCCCTTGTTTCTTGAGTCTGGTCACTCATGCAAAAGAAAATCGCAAACCCCCCCACAATTAATATAGATTAAAAATTAATATGTAATCGTGATTAATTGAAATTAATCCACAGCAACCCTGTGATTAATCTGATTAAAAATTTTAATCGATTGACAGCACTTATATATATATATTGACAGCACTTATATATATATATATATATATATATATATATATATATATACTCTCTAGGGCGTATAAAATT
>JAQQZY010000019.1:39985448-40013783 GCA_030068375.1 Ostorhinchus rueppellii | reverse complement strand
GATCTGGTGACTCTGAGACAAACTTTCCTTTTAAATCAAACCCATTCTCTCATTAATTGTCGGAATTTCACATTTTGGCCTAAACTGTATCTTAGAAACTACAGCCAACTAGGACTTTTGACTGAATTTTTCTGTATTTATGACTCAAATTTGGTAAAGTTGAACTACTTTTATTCTGGAAGCATTTTTTTTTTTTTTTAGCATTGTAGACCAGTGTAATGTGCACCTTAGTTTCCACTTCTCCTTGTGAAAAATTCAGTGTGCCACATTCTCTCAATATATGCCAAGTAACAAAAACTAGTGTTTACATACACAGATTGAGAAAAGTTTAGTTTATATTAATGTCAAATGTCTTTTCCCCTTTTCTCTCAACACGTAAGCTCTTCAGTAACACTTTGTGGAGGAGTCTCTTCTCTCCAGAAATGTTCTCTCAGTGAGTTTTGACTCACGCTGGAATGAGAAGCATGTTAAGAGATGCTTGCACAACATTTCAGTGAGAATAATCAGACCATCCCTGCACGCACACACACAAACACAGTCATAGAGCCATTCAGCAATTCAATACACACCACACCGCTCAGCATACCAGCCAAAAAAAGTGATAAATGAAGAGAAATGAAGAAGGCCAGACGACTACAAACATGATCAACCAGACAAACAGGAACAGCCTTATTTGGTTTGTTAACTCCTGTGGAAAAATATTATGGAAAACAGATAATAGGAAAAGCAGAGCTATCTTGCTGGAATATTGTTGAAGCTATTAACATGGCTTTTGAAGGATAAGGGTCCATCTGGACAGAGGGTGAATGTCCCTGTCAGTGTGTGGTCTGTTTCCAAGCTGATGTCCTTAACTGCAGGGTTAGGCTTGTACTCACTAAGAAAATAAGGCTTTGAAAAGAGTTCTCACTAAGGAGATATGGACGTCATCCGCTGATTTCTGCAAAATACTTTTCCAGGCATTTTTTTTTTTACCCTTGAGAAATCTCAAACAGTATATTATGAAATCACATTGATTAGCTTCTATTTATTACTGAAGAACAAAAAATGGGAAAAAAATCAAGATATTTGTCAAGATGTACAGCACCAAGGCAAAAAAACAAAAACTACCTGTACCATAAACATTTTGTGTAAACATGACACGTATGGCTTTATTCCCAACGTGATGCACAAGATACAAAGGTACACGGATGCACTTTTGACCGCAGAGTTTGTCCATAGTTTGAACTGACGCTTCCTGTTGTGTTAACAGAGCGCTGCAATAAAAGGATCACTTTTTCATCATCTCGTTGGAAAGACCACAGATACCAACTGGGAAGAGAATTGTGGGAAAATGTACCCTGAAATTTTAAAAGACATTTGCCAAGGAACAGCTCCAGTGGGGTGTCTGCGCTGATGTCCACGAACAAAAAGGACTGTAACGAGACACATGTCATAAACTCTCTTCTTCAATAAGTCTCTGAATTATTGTAACTATGTGTCTTATTTGTTCAGACAGAAAATGTTATATCCTCTTGAGACCCAGTAATGCATTTTGGTCTTCTGTAGTGGACAAAAGATTCACAGCTTCACTTAGAAAAAAAACATAAATTAAAAAAAATCCACTGAAAAGGACATTATATATTTTTTAAAAATGTCAATAAAAATGTATATTAAAAAAAACTGTTCCATCGTTTCTAATGCAGGCAATTATTTAATGTAAAATGGTGAAAATGTTTACTGACTGGGTCTCAGGAGGATATAAGCAAATCATTAACCAGTGTGTTTTAACCTTAAGTCTACAAAATATAATCTCATAAGATTACACAATATCTGAGGTCAAACTGGAGCTGATAGAGTAGCCTTTGCTTTCAATCTTATTCATAGTTCATTTTTTCCTGATATTTTACAATAATTACACCAATGAGCTGTATTTAACTTTTAAGCAGGCACCAGTTGTTACTTGTTTTTTTTTTTTATTTTACAGTAATTTGCTAACTTTACACAGCAGCTCCTACAGATATCTTATGTAACTAGGCTTTAAGTCACATATGTAATTGTGTTAAAGTTGTTCTTAAGCAACTGTTGACCTTTGAGCTTGTTCGTTAACCCACCTACCCCTCTGTTGGTCATGACCTGAGTCATTTCAATGTCTTCTGCAGATAATGCAGAACCACCCAACACTCACATCTCATTTACTTTATCTGCTGCTCGAGTTGACCTCCTGTGGTTGTAATGACAGGTAACCATCCTTATGTCATGGGTCTGCTGTACCTGCCCAGTAGATGGAGCCAGAACAAAGACATACTTTTTGTCAAAGTCTTGTAATTTATGATCTTAGATAAGAGAATAAGCGATTATATGAGCACTTTAGTTTCTAAGTGCTTTTGTATGTCAAAAATACTCATTTCAACATGTTAAAATAAAAAAAAGGTCCTCTGGGCAGTCAATTCAACCATTATAATCACGCTGATCTACATTTTTAATCTTCCATAGACTAAAATGGATTTAGTTGGTTATGCAAACAAAATACGCCAATGCAAATGGTGGTCAGACCAAAGACTGAGAGTAAAGGTTTTTGTAATAGAGCAAAGAAAATGTTTAATCTGGGAGATATTTGTAATATTATTATTTTTTTTAAAGTAGTTAAAAGCTGAGACATAACTCTAGTTTTGGGTGTAAACTATGAAACAACTGTGTGTAATTCACTTTTGATATTCAGTACAAGTTTATAAAATGGTCCTCAAATGTTGCAAATGTGAATGGCATTTCTTCTTTTTATAATTTTACATTTTCCAAGACACAAGTTACTATTGTACTTAACACACAGGTTTAAGTCTTTATACTTATCATATTATGTGAAATGACTCAATAAAATAACAAAAGTTCACATAACAAATTAAACTATAAGTCGTGTGTTAACAGAACTATTACTGTAAGGCTGACATGTATATATATATACATCTTGGACTTGAATGACACTGTGTTGAGGTTATTTGAGCTGGGGAAAAAAAAGAATATTGACACACCAAATGTTTTACAGGAAAAAAAGTTTTTACTGAAAAAAACTATGGTCATTTTGAAATCTTATAATTTTTATAGCATATGATCGTATAAACATAAACATAGATGGACATCATGAAAATCAGTTACATAATGTTTAAAATACATCTACTCCTCTTTTAGCAGGTAAGAGTAAAATGCTTTTAAGAGGTTAAAATCTTCACGTTTACATCAGTCAAAGGTTGACATACAGTGTTAAGTCATACAAGCTAAAATATAAACAAAGACATTTAGAAATCAAATTTAATTATGAATTAACATTTCATTCATTCATATCTGAGGCTGAAAACATCAGTGGTCTTGAATGAGCTGACATGCTTGCATTAATTCGACAATGACACATGAGGTTTTTACGATCATACCACTCGCTACAAGAACATGCCTCCCAACACATGACAAGTTGCTATTAAAGGGCTGATTGCAAGTGCAGCGAGTCTTTGAGCATCCAGCATCGAGGGGGTGAGGATCAGGGTGTAGCGGCTGGCGGGGAGGTTGTTATCGGGGTTTCTGTCAAAACAGCCCCCCACATTGTCTCTGTGAGTGCTTTAGTGTAGTTAGTGGTGGAGGTATATGAGGGGTAGCTCAGTTGTTGTCAGTTAGACTAAAGACAGTCGAGAAATTCAAGGCAGGTGGAGATAGCTGAACGGGGGTTTGTTGACTGTCTGTGGCAGATGTAATAGAGGGACCGGGAGGGCGGCGAGTGGTCACAGCCTGTAGTTACCATGGAGACAGCTTGTTTCGACAGTTGGAGTGGTTTGCTGCCACAGAGGGACCAACAAGAGGTGGATGAGGAAGATGCTACCTCCTCCTGAAAAGTGTGACTGTCTTAAGAGTTCTTAGTGGCCAACTTCATCGTGATGGTCTTCACTTCTGAGTACTCCTTCAAGCCACTTTCTCCCCTAAAAAAAAAAAAAAATGAGGACAGGAAATGGTTATAACGCCACTCGTTTTGTGTAAATTCTCCCACTGACAAGGACTTTGAAATGTGGTGTAGACGTTCCCACAGACTCATGATACAGAAATATTACAATAACCTCTTACATAAAGATTTATGAGATGTTAAGCAATTTTAAAAAGTACATTTTCAAAACACACGGTCAGTATTAGTAATAATGTGGTTAATTGTGTATATTCTACGGGCAGACAACCAAGTCATACTCACAATTCACGGCCGTTGCCAGACATTTTATATCCTCCAAATGGACACTGTGTGCTCAGAGCATTAAAGCAGTTTATCCTAGGAAATACACAAAACATGGATCATTCTGGTGCACTTGAGTCCTGTGGCTTGCTTTTGAAAAATGTTGCACAATTCTGTGCAGCACATTAATATTAAAGTTGCATTCAGTAAGAGTGATGTTAAAATTAGTTGTAATCTCCATTGTCTGGATTTGATCATATAATTTCACCAAACTATGTAAATACGTAGTAAACACAGCTGAACATGGTTGTATTGATATGTACTGCATGTGTTGACTAAATCCAGCTGTGTGGTGCAGAATTAGTAAAAGGTACAAATTAGGGGATGGAAAAAAATGATAGTGTGTGAAATTTTGTGACTGATGTTGAAGCTGCATCAGCACATTATCTTGTGTTACGCGACTGATAAGATGGGGTTTCCAGTGCTTCAGAAGTAGAGACAAAGCTTTCAATAAACCAGATTGAACACACTGGTTTGGAAAAAAAAATACCTGAGGTTTGATCACTGATGAGTTAAGACAAAATATTGTGTAACAGAAACCGATCCCATACCGTAAATGAACCTGCATACGGTTATGAAGTGATGGTACTTTCTAAAATGTGGTAAGTTAATGGGGAAATATTGAATGATAAAGGAAGGTTATGACTAATTATTAGATAAAGAACTGGAAGGATTTTCTTAATGTGTTACCGGAATCAGCAGATGATGTAGATGATGTACTAGTAAGATCAGGTGGAGACTAAACCGCAGCTGATCACTCCCAAATGTCTATATTATGAACAACTTAGTTTGGGCAGCGTGAGAGAGTACATTTGTTGAGAAAGACAAGAAAAGAGGATAAAAAAAATAATTTTGGTCTTCTCAAAGTACCAAACAAAATTCTCAGCAGAGGAAGAGAAGTGGGATAATGATCGGACGGCACTGAGGATGAAGGACAAGGTAGAGAAATGTTTCCTCAGCGAGCAGAGGATTGCAGTCAAGTATGACAAGTGGTGAAAAATTCTTGGCAGATGTTGATTGTTAGCTATAACTCCACCCCTACTCCAAACCATCTGCAGCTAATTACAAAGAGAAACAAAACAATTTTAGGTCAACTCTAGAAGTATCATTTTATGGCCATTTTATTTATACAAATGATAAAATTAGGGTGTCATTTTACATTTACAATTTAGGTTTTGCCTTGTTGTCTTGCACTGACTTGTTTCTTTTAATACTTTTATATCTTAAATGCCTGAGTCAAAGAGAAAAAAGTGAAAAAAGGAAGAAAAACATTTCTTTGTGGTTTATGTAATGATAGTAAAGTGGCATACTGCCAGTTTACAGTTTGTGGATGCCAGAGTCTGAAATAGTTGATACTTTCCACATGAAAAATATTACTGATTGCAGCTACAAAAGCACAGCAGTTGAAACTCACCAGACGGTGCCAGCCTGCATGGCTGTGGATATGGTCATGGCTTTGTTGATGTCGGTGGTGAACACGGCACCGACTAAACCATAATCTGTGTTGTTAGCTCTTTCTATCACCTCATCGATAGTTTTGAACTTCATGATCTGCTGTACTGGTCCGAAAATCTGTGAACGAAGACAATATTTAGCTTTCACATATATTTGTTGTTTACATTATTTTCATAAGACTGTTAGTGCTAGAAGGCTATTGACTTTCTCTTCGTCTGCTGGTGTTTTACCTCCTCTTTTGCGATGCGCATGTCATCCTTCACATTGGAGAAAACAGTGGGCTCAATGAAGAAGCCCTTCAAACCAAGAGCTTTGCCACCACACTCTAGTTTGGCTCCTTCGCTGATACCACTCTGGATGAACTCCAACACACGGTTCTGCTGCTCCCGACTGATCTGTGGAGGTGAAGAACACACGTTACAGCCCAGGACAGTGAAGATGCCAAATAAATGACTGTGAGCTTTATTCAGTTGTGTAAGAGTTATTGCCTGTAGATGTTTTGTTGTGATTTACCTGTGGACCCTGCTCAGTTGTGGGGTCAAAGGGGCTGCCCACTATCCTCCTCTTGGCCCTCTCCACGCTCCTGCGCACAAACTCGTCATATATGGGCTCCTCCACGTAGATGCGAGAGCCTGCTGTGCAGCACTGGCCTGCATTGAAGAACACACCCTGGTGGGCCTGTTCAACAGCCAGATCCACTGGAAACAAGGAGATGTGACCTGATCAATGACTTTATTACACAACCTCTTTATTAAAAACTGTCCAACAGAAACCATTTTTACACCCATGAGTCTGATTATTAAGGCGGTAATATTAAGTCATCTTCTTTAGGTGGAAAAAGTCATATTTTAACGCTAACAGATAACACTGTCTACACCCAGAAACTTCATCTGATTAAAAAATGTAACGGGGGCAGTGTATTTTTGCTAAATTTGCCCATTATTCAGTGGAGCTATCCTGGGCAAATATGATACCTGACACCTGGGAGACAGGACCATAGGTTAACAGACCCCTGTGATTTATGGGTCTCGACTGAAGCACCCGACTGAGCCAGGGTCCATTCTCTTGATTTACAGGCCTTAGGGAGCCCCTCTCACGGCTGCTGAAAGCATTTGAAAGCCTCAGCACCCCCAGTATGGTCAGACACTTAGAATTTATATGAAACTCATCCATCCACAGGTTTCCATACTATAATGACACTTTTTTCCCCAGTATTTTCTGTTCATTTCTACACCCTGGAAGTCCAGAGAAAAGGCCACATAACCACACAAAGAGGGTCTGGTGGCAGACCACCCACTAAGGCTGATGGGTAAGTCAAGTAAATGAATAATAACTGAATAAACTTACAATCAGCATCTGCAAATATGATGTTGGGGTTCTTTCCTCCCAGCTCCAGTGTCACTCTCTTCAGGTTAGTCTTCCCAGCTGCTTCTTGGATCAGCTTGCCGACCTAGCAAGGAAACAGATCTGGGGTTTACTCATGGAGATGCAGGCCTTTGGCCAGATCAGTAAATCAGCTGGAGCCATTAAAAAGCTTAAGAGGCTGGTTAGCTCCAAACAGGGAAAGCATAGGCCAGCCAGCTGAAACATGAGTTCTGCAAACACACACAATGAATATCTATTACAGGTTTTTGTAGATAGCTACAGGAAAATAAAACGGTGTTTCAGCCGAGAACGTCTGATGTCTAATGAAGGGCAGGAAGAGCTGACCACAAGGTGTGTGGGCGGTGGGCTGTGATCTAACTCACTGATAGAGGAGGGGTTGCTTGGTATGAAAGGCTCTAGTGTATCACTGTGGAACACGACAAAGGACTGGCTGTGGTTTTCTTTATCTTTCTATCATCCTGATTTCCACCTCACTCCTTATCAAGACTGACCAAGAAAAAACTAATAATCAAACATCTAGAAAACACTGTCTTTCATGAGACTTTTTGGAAAATGTTTATTGGCCAGACAATTTTTTCCCCCTACAAATGAAGGAGCCTTTAATTTTACTCATACTTTACTCTTTAACTTTACAATATCACAAGGAGGCATTGTGATTCAGCTCCAGAAGAGATCAGTAGTATATGTCTGCATCTTTTTATTTTCAATGATAGTAACACAGCTTGGACCTAGATAATAAAATACAACTTACTTGTAGCATATAGTTGAATGGTCCTAGAGAAGATATGGGGGTCACGCTATTAATAAGAGTTGTAGTTTTGGTGGAAAGGCTCTTATACTTCATTACTTTTACTAGGTGGGAGCCATACTATAACAGTAAAAGAATTATTTGCTCTAATTAATTGTAACTGGTATTACTATAGGATATCAAGATTTGAAGGTCTTTGGAGAAATAATCCGCTTTAGATTATATTCTATATTCTTTCAACACCAGGATATATTCACTTCAACTGATAATGAGTGTGGGAAACCCACCACACTCCCCGGTACCCCTACACCCTAAACCAGTCTCCATCTTCCTGTTACTCATGCAGCCTGTTTAATTTTCCAGGAGAACGGACAAGATGAACGGAAAAATATCCTTCAATGTCCAACTAAAAAAACAGGACCTCCAGCATGGAAAAGACTCATCGTGTCACTATTGTCTCTTAAGAAACAAAGAGAAACAAGTGTAAGACAGAATAGAGTAGACTACAATAGAACAACCCAAATTAGACTAAAGTAGAACAGACTAAACTAGACTAGACTAGACTAGACTAAAATAGACTAGAATAGAATAGAATAGAATAGAATAGAATAGAATAGAATAGAATAGAATAGAATAGAATAGAATATCACAAAGACTCCACCATACTAGATCAGTAGAACAGAACACACTGTAGTAAATGTGTTCCTGTTATACGATGTTTCATTCCTCTGTCTCTCTGAGTGTGTTCGTCTCCTGTCTTTAGTCACAGACTCAAAGCGTCTGACTAAAGTCGGTTGGCGTGTGTTTTCTCAGGGGTAAAGAAAACATGCTGTGCTCTTCAGTTGTGACTCTCAGACACAAGTGACTCACTCTGAGGATGATTTGTTCTTCTAAAATTCACCTGTAGCTACAGCAGCACCTTCTCTCCACTGAGGAGATGCTGCTGTGGTTATCCCGCTCTGCTGCTACTACAGTGCGGTGACTCACTGTCTGGGCATCAGCAGTCTCTGGCTCGTTTTCTCAGTAATTGACTCCAGATCACAGGAAACAACAGGAAAACTAGTAAAAGAAACTGGGCCACTCACAAAGGAAACTTTCAATCAAGATGAGATGATAAAACAAAGAAGATGTTTGTGTGCAAACGCAAGTGCACATATTGATTATGACAGAGAATGACAGACGGGAAATGATATGTTTGATGTTATATTATAATAAAAATAATAAAAGACACAGAATTAGTACCATTCATTCAGCAGAGTAATTTTTTTTCTAAAAGTCAATGTTATTTTAGGTCCATATGTCCATTATATAATGCTTGACTTGTTAATGATATAAAACAACCATAAACTGTCCCTTATTTTCTATAATCAGTTGTAATTAGTTATATTTTCAAACCTACATGAATTATATTCCTGGATTCCATGGATTTGCCCATGAAAATAAAAATTACTCATAACCTTTTCTTAATTTTTAATTTTCAAGGGCAAATTTTTGCATACAGACTGATGAGTGAAGAATATCCTGCTGAAATTAACCACAACAGAGTATTTTTAATCAGTCAAATGGTGCAGTGCATTTCCAACAAATATGGGGAAATTTTAACTGCCCCTCTTTGAAATATTTTTGCATCATATTATAACTTGTGGACATCATTCTGAGTGGCTGATGGCTGAAGTTTGACTTTTCAACTGGAATTGCTGCTTCTTTGGGAAACTAAAACTGCAAACTCAACCCTTAATGGCCCATCTTTCCTGGGTGTACTCTGCCTCACAAAGGTTAAGCAGTTTGGAAAATGAATGAATGAATTCAGGTAGTTATGAATATGACTGTAGTTCAACAGTTTACTAGTTTCTTATCATGTCAAAGTACATATTTGCAATAGAGAATTAGGTGTGAATATCCTATCCATCTATAAAGATCCATCATCAGCTCAACTGTTGAGAGTGGAACCTCAGGCATGTTGAGGTCAATATTTCACTTCACTTAAAGCTGTGTCTGTTTGGCTCATTATCAGTGTACTGAACTAAATTATGAAAGACCACAGTATTGATAAGTTCTACTGTTAGTAGTTCTGCAATCAATACTGTTAACGATAGATTTCCTATTTATTATTGCAAAACAAAAGGTATTTTTCCCCAAGTGCCACAAAATATTTGCACGTAATGTTTGAAAGTGTTGAGAATCCACAACATTCAGGAAGATAAATGTTAAACCCAATGTTAACGCACAGTTAAGTAAAACAATGGCAATTCTTTTCCTAATCTGAACAAAATCCAAACAGAACTGATAAGTGTATGGCTAAAACAGCAGCTCCATAAGCAGCCTCAGTAAGACCGAATCATATTTACTTTCAGCGATGGTGATGTTTCATATCTGTATCTGTGTGAGCTTATCAGATGTTGCTGACAACACATTCAGTTTCTCCAGCACGCTGCCAGACTCAAAACAGACATCTCCACAAACCAAACATTACATAAACCTGGCTCATTTACCACACATACATCTGAAATACAGGCTGCTTGCATCAAAAATAAATTCCACATCAGGAATGGTGCAAATGGTTTTACCAGGAGGGTTAGTTTGCAGTTAGAAATAACAGATGTTTATAAATAATCAACGCCAATGGAAATATGCTGTCACTCTCACTGTTCTCTCCAGTCTGAGAAATTCATTCTGACTGCTACACCTCTGAGCGCTCAACACCTAACATGGTATGTCCTTGATGATTTAGCTTTCCATTAACTGCTTTCCAGGTCTGCAAAGCTGCAAGGGTTTATCCTGTACGCTTCCTGATAGTATGTTCCTTTAAAACAGCAAGGACAGAGGAGGGAAAACAGAAGAGCCACAGTGTATCCACAGAGATGTGTTCCTGCTCTTGACAGTGCAAATATGTGCATGTGTACGAGATAAAATCAGAGCCCCCCGTCATGAGGATTAATGACAGGGCAGGCATCTTATGTAAGACCCCATTTGTTTGTCATTTAGACTTCAATAGAGGCACACAACATCCCCTAATTACACAGCCTGCTCTTATGCTCTGCACATGTTGGTCACTGTGTCACTTCTGTTAGCTGACAAAAGAAAGCAGTAGGCAGCTGTTGATCTGAGCCACATTAATGGGGAAAAGTACCTCAGTTGATCCTGTGAAAGCCACTTTGTCTATGCCCATGTGCGAAGCAATTGCAGCTCCTGCCGTTGGCCCGAATCCTGGCAAAATATTGATGACTCCCGGTGGAAACCCAGCCTGTCAAAACAATATGAGAGGAAACAAGCTTTAGCGGAGATGACAGCAGAGCCAAGCAAAACCACAGGCAGTGTGGGGGAATCCGGACCCAACCCAACCTCCCTACCAGCAGAGAATGGAGAGAACATCAAAAAGAAGAAGGCAGCAGACAGATAGTCTCCAAAAAGAGGCGAGGCCACAGAGGGCAGAGGGAAGACAGGGAGGATGTGGACACTAAGGTTTCTACTGCATGTTTGGGTTTATCGACACTGCCATGGGACGCTGCATTGTTCCTATCCTGTTCATCTTACTCATGATATTAGTATGTAACAACAATGGAAGCACAGATCATGCACTTACTGATACATTTTATCGGAAAATAAATTATAGTGTCTGCAATCTATCTGAATAATCTCATTTATCTCAGTTGTTTGCACATGCACACATTATGTTATTACATTGGATCTCCATATTTTTGCTGATATTTAACTTATGAACAATTCTGTGTGTAAGATATTCTCAAAAGCAAGTATCTACATGAACTTTATGTTGGAGTCTGTTTTATGAGAGGATCTGGTGGATTTTTGACATCACTGTGCATTTATAACTTTACAGTATCTAGTGTTGCAGCTGGAGCTGAGTAGAAAAGAAACACTTGGCAGAGGTATGAGGGTTTGGTTTGGTTTTTTTAGAAAACCCAATCTTCTGCATGGATACCACTCTATTGTGGGTGCTATGTTTGTAGGACATGAGTCTTAAAAACTGAACCTTTCAGTACTTAACTTCTCTTCTTTGACTTGATATTATAATAATGCTTAGGTACATGAATACAAGTATCGATCGCTTTTGGTTGATGTGGGGAATTTTTCTGAAACATGTACAGCTACAGTATACTTATAACCTGTGATAAACTGGCAACATGTCCAGGGTGTGCACTGCCTTTGTCATAGGTAGCTGGGATAGACTCCAGCCCCCCTGTGACCCTCTCAAGGACAAAGCGGTTAAAAAGATGAATTAGTGAAATGCAAAAAACAAAAATATCCCTTCTTTATCACTCACACTGAACCATGCAGATAATCCTGTTTGTCCACGAATCACAAACTGCATTGAAATCACTAAAGATCCATTTGCATTCATCTCAGATTTCCATATCATTACTCATTTTGCAATATAGAAAAGTTTGTTTTTTTATTGTTGATTTCATGATCATGGTTGGGATTAAAGTCTGAAAGATACACAAGTGACAGTGACCGTGTGTTGAAGGTAATATTGATCTCTGCAGTTTAGGCACCACACCAGAGCTGGAGAAAGATCTGGCTGAACCCATTTACAATGTGGAATGAGAGGAACACTCTCTGGTTTTCTCTGTATTTCTTCTACAGCAGTCTTGGGCAGTGCTGAAGTCTTGCCTTTGTGAAAAATGTTTGGGGGTGGGGCTTATTTTGATGTATGTGAGAATAGGAGACCTGATATCAAAATGTTTAAATGTCCCCCCCCCAAAAAAAAAAATCACGACTGCCTCCATTAGTGCATGAAAAATTGTACAAATGATCAAATCTTGTCACTTTCAGATGTAGTAGCATTTTTGTGAGTGTTGCTTCACATAGTGCCATGAAATTTGAAAACACACAGACAGGGGAAGGGGAGGAGGAGACCGGCCAATGGACAGATGATTCCAGCAGATTGCTTCCTGTTTCCTCAGAATTATGTTAACATTGGACAGTACAACGGGTGAAATAATAAAACTTATAACATTTGTGACTGTGTCGTTTACCTCCTTGACGAGTGCTGCGATGTAGAGGCAGGTGAGGGGTGTTTGCTCAGCAGGTTTGAGGATGACAGTGTTTCCACATGCGAGTGCCGGGCCCAGCTTCCATGCTGTCATCATCAGAGGGAAGTTCCACTGTGCATGACACACACACACACACACATACAGGAAAAAGGCATGATGCATCTGACTGACACGCTGGGTGGTCACAAGTCAAGCTCAATAACTCATCGCACTGAAGTCACTTACTCTCATTTTCACTCTGTCTAAACATAGTTAAGTGAGAAAATGTTCTCGGCACTTGTACAGTATTTTCTCTTCCCACAGTATTCTGAGAAAGTGGGGAAATTGCAACACATCTGCAATAGGCCCATATCACTGTACATCACACAGGCCTGTGTTATTTCTGCTTTACACAGGAGCCCATGGGGCTCAACAACACAGAACCACACGCTTTCTGCACTCTTGCACAATCACCAGCGTCTCTTTCTCCTTGATCTTTTCCTCCTTTCTCACCATTCTTTTTTCCTCAATGTGAAATCCCTCTGCTCACTCTTCTGCTTCTCACTTCTTTTTCTCTGTTACTCAAACTGGCAGCGTCATTTTTGGGGCTTACCAGAAGGATTTACTCAAATACACAATGAAAGGGAATTACAGGAAAATGCAGGATGTGATTCAACAAACAGGCCCTACATTTAACATCTCTTTTAAATCCATTCATTTCACTGTTATCTGTTTGTTATGTGTATGGCTTTCATGTCCACTTGTATCCATCATGCATATCAGTAAGTTTAGACTCACGGGAATAATTTGTCCACAGACTCCAATGGGCTCATATCTGGTAAATGTCAGATACTCTCCATCTGCACACACAAGCACACACACAAAGACAAAACAGGGTTATTCTTCTCAGTGGTTTCATCTTGAAAAATGACTGAAACATATGAAAACTGTCACCACTTGATACCCCTGGTGTTGTTGACTCAACATGTTAATTTGTAAATGAATCCACACGCAGCATTCTTGGTTCCTTTACCCTGGTGAGAGATTACATTTCGTTTCGAGCCTCCAACAGCACAGGCATGTGTGTAACTGTTTTAGGTCATAGAGATGGGTGTTATGCTGGAAAGGTTTGCTCATTCCTCTTGCATTACTTGAGTAAAAGGAGGTACTTACTGAGGGTGTGCCATGCTTGTTCATTCTCCTCAAAAGTACTAAAAACAATTGATATTAAGAAATATATGCATGTATTTTCGGCAGCAGTGCTTTGCTTAAGCATTGTCACGACACTTTGGACTGAAATGATGAATGGTGACCAGTGAGGTAATAATTCTCAGAGGAAGACAGTAAATGTTTGACAATGGACACGGAAGTTAAGAATATGGGGCAGTAAAAGCACCAGTAACTCAGCATTTCCCACGAACCCAGAGTGAATGTTAAATCCTTCAAAACTGTTATTGGTTGGAGAATGGAAATATAAACTTATTAGACGTGTGATTTTAAGAAGGAACTGAAATAATACAAGGTTTGTTTGAAAATATGAAGCCTGCAAATGACTTATATTTCAGTTTGGAACATGTAATGTAAACTACATCAAACTAAAGCAGCTAAAGCTACATAATGACACTCCTAATTCATTCCAAACTGTCCATGATACAAATTCAACACCATAATCTTAGCGTACTGCACAAGATGAACAGATGCGGAGGAGTTGTTAATGGCAGCTGTCCTGCACATCATTTTGACAGGTGAAAAAATACGATTACTGACATCCTGACATAACACAGGCTACAGGAATACCCTGGTTTATTTTCTCTTAAAGTCTACAAGAGGAATGAAGCTTAAACCAAAGCCCTGGGAAAAGGCTCACCGTGGTTGGTTTGGCAGCAGTGGACAAGAGAAGCTTTGAGAGGGACAATACCGAGGTATCAGAAGGGCTCCCATGTGCTCTTTCTTTCTTATTCTTATTTCCTTTTTTGTGCTTCCTCTTCAAATAGACAGCCAACTTTCCCCTCTTCCACCCTCACACTCAGCCCTGTTCATGGGTCTTTGAGGGGCGACACTAGTGGCAGCCTCTGCAGGACAATAACTGCTATTGTTTAGATCAGAAGTGGGGCGTAACAAAGAACAAATACCTTGTTACTGCATTTAAGCAGGTATTTCAGGTATTTGAACTTTGCTTGGACATTTAGTTTCCTCAAGTTTTCCTTTATTTTAATCCCTAAATTGATCAGAAACACCTACTCTGTGTATTCCTCACATTTTCTAAACAGGCTTGTTCCTGTAGTTTTAACAAATACAGATTCAGAATTACTTTTTTATTTTTCATCATAGCGCACATTTCCAAAATCAAGATTGATTTCAGGTAAAAATGATAGAGGAATGCATACAAAAGGCAGCCCTTTTGTATGCAGAGCAGTGCATATCGTATATGGAAAACAGGCAAGTAAGAGACTTGACTATGGAGAAAAGGTGTTGTCTATTTAATAACATGAGCCAAATTATGGTTAGAACAAAGAACACTGGCTCAAAGAAATGGAAAGATTAACACTCAGACCTTGCAGTCAGGTCTTTACTTAGCCATTAATTGTTAATGTTATAGAACAACAGGGGATCTCAGTGATGCTGTTCATTATTAAGCCTCTGTTATAGTCACAGTTCCACTAACATGCACCTTAAATTAACTTCCTTGGTCATAGTCTGCTTCTATCGCTCCACTCATCCAAACCTCTCTTCATCATCATCACTGTGCATTTAGTTGATTCTCTTGTAGCACTTGAACGCAGCTCTTACCCATTGGAATAGAAGTGCCGTGGATCTTGTCTGCATAGCCAGCAAAGTATCTGAGTGTCTTCATGGTTCCTTGGAGGTCCACAAACAGGGTGGGCAGGAAGGGCTTCCCACTGTTCAGCGACTCAATAGTCTTAGGAGAAACAGGGGAGACGTTTAAGAAATATGTGATATAATCTTGTGATCCTCACATAATTCCATGCTGTTCCTGCCTTTACATTGTCCCATGGGTGAAATGTGAAACTAAGATAATACTAAACTACAGACACAGACCCAAGTTACAGTCATGTTCATTTTAAGGCAAAGCAAATATACTTATGTCAATTTTTTAACACATTGGCAACTTATAGTAAGGAATTAAAAAAAAACATTTACTGTATATGAACAGAACAAAATTAAAGCGCAATGAAATTAAATACACCTATAAGACAAAGAAATATTGTCATTACATCCAATTAATTGTATTAGTTCAGTCATTATCTCTAAAGAAAAAGTTGGCTACATTAGTAGATCAATATTAAACTTGTTAAATCTCAGTCTTTAGTCCATTTACTGCTAGATAGATGCTGTCCCTCTCCACCAGATCAGCCAGTTTGGACAACAGTCGGCCCCTCTCAGATGCATCCATCTTTCGCCATACGGAGCCCAAAGAAAAGGCGAGACGAGCCGCCTGCACCGCCTTATCAACATCAGCCTATAAAAAAAAAAAAACAGTTCCCTTAACATTCTGTTATGGTTGGATTGAGAAGCAGAAGTTGTCAAAATAAAGTTGGATGTAACAACTCTAATTAACCTACTATGATACGAGGGTGAATCTGGACTTTCTGAGGTTAATCATTGATCGGGTAAGTGACTATTTTTGGTAAAATCCGCATACATTACAAGACAGTGACAGCAACAGTCCCAGGTCCAATGTGGTCTACAGGGTCTGTAAGGTCCACCTGTGCATGAACAGTGAGTGGACCTGCTTTGTTCGGTACCAGCAAGTATATGGAATGGAATGTAAAACTGCTTGTTAATGATCAATTGTTGGGTTTTTCTTCTGTCTTTTTTTTTTTTGTTTTTGAGTTTGTAAACATGTATGGGTTGTTGTTTGTGTTATTATTGTGTTGTTTTGTTTTGTTATATTAAGATATATTGGTGTAGGCTACTGAAGATTGACTGTATGTGATGTCAGACCATCTTTTTCTTTTTATGGTTTAAGTAGGGGGCAGACAAATATAAGAAAAGTTTTCTTCTTGGTGCTCCTTTCCAATTCATGAAGGTGTGGATTTGATCATGTAGAGCACATTGATGTACAAATTCTGTTGTCCACCCTCATGAAAGGAACAAAACAAATAAATGAAAATGAAATGAAAGTAATGGTACTAATGTAAGGAATGATGTTCAAAGGGTGAATGTGGACGTGGGCAGGGGTCTGGATCAGCACTTGTGCTGGTCTAATATTGTAAAAGTGATTTGGTAATGTTCTAAAATACATGTTCCTTTCTCATCGCATGTGTTTTTCTTGTATTTTTTATATTTACTTTTTGGATTTTTTTTTTTTTTTTTTTTTGCCAGTTATGGGTAAGGAACCAAATAGTACAACTTCACTGACCTTGATTTAGACATAACAATGATAAAAATCATTTTCATTCATTCATTTTCATTTGGTAATTTATTTGTCCATTAGACAGAATGATACATACATACATACATACATACATACATACATACATACATACATACATACATACAGTTAGGGTTTTCGAATTAAACATGGACAAAAGGTGTAGGCTGAAGCAACAGCAAGTCTTGTTATGTCCTCCAGTAACACACTATGGTTGAAATTTAGAATTTAGTATTTCTATAACTACCCTATAAAGGGTTAAGTATTTTTTTAGCAGGTGCATGAAACTGAGAACTACTGAGAGCTTACCAAATAACACAATACGTTTAATTCTTAGTATTTTAGTTTCAACATGTAAAGTGAAAGTTAAAACAGGAAGATAAACTAGTGTGAAACTGAGCCCGTCTTTCCAGTAATATCTGCCTGTTTCACTGAATGAAGTTGTCGCACAGTCTTTACCTTTTCTGCCTCCTGGACCTCACAGATCTGCTCTCCAGTAGCCGGGTTGTAAACAGGGAAGACCTTCCCACTAACTGAGTCCTGCCACTCGTTGTTGATGAAAATCTGCGGAAGAAAATGCAGAGTTTCAGTATTTTAGTCAACAGAATCGAGGGCCTGTTTAAACTGAGTCAAATATCACATCTTAAAGTTAAAGAAATGAACAGATGATTGAGTACAAAAACTGTATTGAGCCTGGATTGATTTAAAGATATAGTTTATAAAAGTGTGCAGCTTGAGGAGGAGGTAATAACTGCATTTTTCAATTTTTAAATATTTATGTTATTTTAAGTAATCATTTCATTACACAATGTTGGCTGCAGTGACATGCTTGTAGTTAGGATGTGAAAGACAAACAACCCCCAGGCAGCCGTCCCAGCACTTCCAGGGTCTTGTGTAAGGGATATGGGAGAATCTCTGGAAATCTGGACACAGATTCCTGCCTGTCCAGCATTGCTCTCTGGGGAGTGCTCCACCATCCAGACAAAGGAGTATGGGGGGGTGGGGGGTGGGGGGTGGAAAAGCAGATAAATCCCTATCAGACACCAGACCCCCACCCACCCCCAAGCACACAGACACACGTTTCACAACATCACTGCTCGTTTACGAGATCATAAAACACGTGCCGCGCTTGGTCTCTGTGATGCGTTAAAGCAAGTCTTCCGTTAAACAACCGCCTCGGATTCCAAACAGGACCTATTCAACATCTCCGACATTTTTCTTACCAGCATCAGAAGAAAAATAATGTTTACAGAGGCTCAAAAGTGAGAATTAGGTTTCTGAAGTTCTCCTTGCTGTAAACCCGATGAAAAGGGGACTGGTGGAAAAAAGGAAGGTGTGATATGAAATTACAAATATCACTTCATCGAAGTTCAGTCCGAGGAAAAGTTTCCTTCTGGCTGACTTGTTTAGATCCATTAGGCGGACTACTCACACACTGTTTTTAATGGCTGTCAGTCTGTCTGATAGATAAAGTGTAAGGAGAACATCTGCTGGCACAAATCCCTCAGTGTATACATACACTCTACCGTCCTTCTACTTTAGAAGAGCTCAGATGCACAGAGAGCAAACCTGAGAGCAGGGTTCAAGTGTCCCATTGGCCTGAGCCTCCCCTGCTCTTCAACATGTTTACCTCTATAAACGTTGGCCTTTAAGTACTATTTAATTGGCTGTAAACCGTTAGCTGTGTTTACTTTCGGGCTGATATAAAATGCCAGGGAGTCTGAAAACTGTTGCAGTCACAGCAAACACATCAGTTGGCCTCCCTCCTCCTGCTCATTCCCACGGTTCACAAGCTCATAAGGGGGACTCTGCATATGAATAACTCACATGCAGACATTTAAGGTGTTCAGTATCTGTGTGTACCAACCCACAGAACCATACGTTACAGACTCAATCCTCTCCGGTGCCTTTGTACTGCCGCCCCCTCCCATCCCCATCCCCTTCCCCCACACACCTTCTCACACACAGATAGACACAAGCCAGAGTGGCTTCTCTCTCTTCCAGCTCTGTGTTCTCAGGCGCCTTCCATCAGAGGCCACCTTTAATCTGCTGCTCATTAAGAGCACTTCATAAAATTGTCAGTAACGATAAGGAGCAGAGGGCCAGCTACAAAAACAGAAAGTCCCGTAGAGCACTGAATTAGTTTTTAAATTTATAGGGGCCACTGAAGTGGGGCACCCTAAATCAGAGGAGCCCCCTGACAGCCTCAACAGTCTGAGCAAGAATGCAGACCATGGGTAGCTTTATGCATGGCGTAACCCCTCTCACAAGACGCTGCTAAAGGAGGACGGATGAAGCACGAGAACAGTGGAGCAGGCCGCCACCTAAATCATGGCCAGAAAAGGACAACTGTCAGCCGCCGTTTGGCTCGGCCCTCTCTCTGGGCTTGGACTGGTGTTAGACTTTTGTCTCGTTCCATTGAGAGACTTGATTAAGATGACAGGACCGAGTCATAAATCAACTCTCAAGGTTTCTTAAAATTGCTTTTAGGATCATTTGGAAGAGGGGCAAAGAATACAAGGATGGAAAAACAAGTGCATGGGTGCGCATTTTCAAATGACTAATAGTGTTTTCTTTCCCATTCCCTGCGGGGTCGTTACTATCACTTCACATGATGGTTTCATGTTTATAAAAATCTCCGACACTTATAATTTCTAAGAGTCGAGGGACCAAGGAGTTGATGACAAGATTTTTAAAATAAACAATTTTCTGTTGTTGCAATTAAGCAATTTAACATCCTTTTCACTCATACCACCAAAAAATCTGCAATGAATAAAAAGGAAATAATGACAAAAATGGAACAACAAATGATGCTCAGCACATATGAGGAGGCTGGTGTGGATGAGAGGGAAGCGGAAAGCATATAGGTCAAAACTTCCAAACTTCCTGCATGGGCCAGACCAGCTGCAAACATTTAGCAACTCCCATGCTTTTCTGCAAAAGCTGTCAGTGGGAATAATAAAAAGATGAGGCATGTTGTACATGTCCATGTTTTTTCCACAGTATATTTAAAATCAGATGCTAATTCATGTGTTGGTTAATTTATTCAGAGTTTAACAGACATCTGAGCATCATCACCCATAAAACTAATATATACTTTCACCAGAAGGGCAATAAATGTGAGAATATTAATTTACTTTTTCATGTTAACTAAGCTTTGCGTGATTTTTTGTGATAATTCATTCTTTAAGAGTGAACTGTAATGGGAAGTGAGAAACGCCAAAAAATACTTTCTGCAGTCAGCAAAACATCTGTTTGGCTGCTTGCTTCTCATGCTTACGGCTGAAAGAATATGTAATGGTACTCAGCTCTTGTCTTTTTTTTTTTAAGAGTGGGAATAAGAGGGAGGGGGAGGACAGGAGGTGGGACGACTTTGGTTTGGGGGGGGCTGCAAAAGGGGTGTGAGTTTATATATGTGTGTGTTTATACACAACATGCCAAAATTCCACAGCTAGACGAATCTGAACCGGGCACCTGCAACTCTCGTCTGCTCAGGAAGTTTCATATCCTCTGCTATCACAGGACCTTTATTTCCTCTCTGTTTCTGGAAAGGTTTCAAAAGTCTTATAATTACTACTGTTACAAGTGAGCGGAGAGCATGTGAAAGTGGAGACCAGCTGGTGTTTTTTCTCCTACTTCTCTCCACATGTCTGACACCATGGAGCCTTCATGTTTTTCATTCACACACCCACAGACAATGCCACCCTGCGCTCATGGGTTTGGCAAGGGCGACCTTGCTGTCACTGACTGGCAAATGTCTTTGTCTGGTCGGTGTGTGTGGCCAAGTGGTTAGCGCTGTTCATCCCGACTCAAAAGTAATATGAGAAACATAAATGTGACACAGAACTATAATTAAAAAATCCTTCTTATTCACTTTTTCAGTTGATTCACACTAAATGCATGTCTTCCAGTAGTCACAAACCACATCTTGTCACAAGAGTGCCAGAGAGTTTAGATTTAGAGGCTTTGTCAGGCTTATATGATGCTAATTACTTACGGCTTATTTAAAACCTGAAGCCGTTCATTTGATTTTGCAATGGCCTTTTATCGCTGCAACACAATCGTTTGACAACTGTTAGACAGATTCTTACTCAGCGGGCACATATTTACGGCAGTCTAAAATGGATTCAGTTCCCAAACTTAGCCTCCATTTTCAGATACATGGGAAAAACAAAATGTCCTTCGCGAAAAATGCATAAAAGATTATGTTGTAGACAAAGCAGAATTTTATCTAAAATCTTGATGAACTGTGAAAAAGTAAGGAAAGTAAAGCCTTGAAACAACAAAAAAACTGTCACCTCTTACTATTTTCCCCCCTACTAAGCTGATGTGGGCTTTCCTGTGTTCTTATCTATCCTCTAAATTAAAAAAAAAAAAAAAAAAACGCTTAAAGAACATTATAAGTTGTTTTACTCATGGGATTAGTGGACAAAGAGGAAGAACTTTTACAGAAATATGATGCTTTTTCACAGAAAAACAAACAGTGAGGAAAGCTCCTCTGTCTCTGCTGCGTCTCATGCTCGGTGGAGAAAGAGCCTATTCATGCAGATTTATGAAGCCAAGTGTTTTTCATAATGACACCGTAAGGATTTACACGTTCCTTGTCAAGAGGGCTGCAGACTCAGGGTATGGGAAGTTAACAGGGTAACCTCCCTGTCACTGCTCTTCCTTAAACAGTGATTAAGAGACAGGGGACATGATGTTGACGTGTGTGCTAAGTTGATAATTTACACTCACTGCACAAGTAGGCATTTCACACCAATGGACATATTAATGGCGGTGCACACTTAGCCTGTCACAATCAAAGAGATGTGTTTTAGAGAGTATGTGGCCGTGTGTGTGCGAACAGGGAGATTGTGTAAGCAAAGGCAAGGAAGGGGGGAGAGAGTTCTTGCTGCGCTTGTTGTGATAAATCATTTAGTTGCACAGTATCCCCTAACTTAGGCTCTGTTTGATCTTGATCGCAGTAAGATGGTGGTTTTGAAGTGAAAAACTCCAGAACTGCAGGTCAGACTCTGGCAAGGCAGGGCCACTAACCCACACAGTGAGACAGGGTAATAATTTACACCCTGGTGGACAGCACCTAGCATCGGGGAGCCCCAAGCCTCCATCTGTACTATCTCAATCAGTGACAGATTGATGGAGCCTCTTATTCATCCAAACTGAGGAGATGTCTGTGCAAAGACTACCTTCCAAATACATGGCTCTTCAGTGGACAGGTTTCTGCAGGTTCCTACGGTGAAAGTGCACTAACGCCACCATGACCAAATCAACATTTTAGATTTATAACTGTGTAACTGAGATCTCTAATTCTTATGTGTAAGAATGAACAAGGGCATCACATTTAATTATCAAATGTGGTCCCTTTTACTTATTTGCTGTGTTTTCTATGTTACCTACACAACATAAAGTGCTGTGGCTTAAACTACAATACTACACGACCACTTAACCTTTGTAGCTCATGTTCTCACACTTGAAAATTTGCAGGATATTTTATAATATCAAATAAGTGTCAGAACATGTGCTGACTTATAGACTAAGCAAATCAGTAGAGTTTTTACGTTCTTGTAAAATTTGTCCCACTAAGTGTCTGGTTTAACAACTCATTATCACTGAACGGTGTGAAAAACCACAAAGGCTAAAAGTATCACCCCTTCAGAGTGGCAAAAGCTCCTCTGCTTTTCTTTTTTATTCATAAAACAAAGTCTGTCTTCTCCACTTCTTCCTCGAGTGAAAAACACCAGTAAATAGCTATCATGGCTCTCTTATTTATGGCTTCCTCCGTGTACAACCTTTAAACTGTTTCTGTCTTGTAACCCAGCTGTTGGAGCCTTCTAGTGATAGAAATGTGGGGGTAGTGGATACAGCAACTAAGACAAAGACTCGCTCCTCATGGTTTCAGCAATGAGAGAAAGAAGGCGTTAAAACTACCACTTTTGCTAACAGCGATACCAACAGATTATTAAAAGATAGCAGTTATAATCAGCTCGTATTTGCAGTTGAACAGTTCATGACTCGGTGAAAAGGACAAGGGGCAAACCTTGATTGCGGCAACCCTTTTATCGCTGTAACAGACACAAACTTGTTAAGTAGTGATATTACATCAACCCTATCTGTGCCTCCAGGGCCGCTCAGGTGCAATAACTGCACCGAATGAGAAAGAATAGTCATTTTTCTTTTGCACCATCATGGTTACTTAATGGGTGAACTTTGCAAAAAAAAAAAAAAAGAAGAAAAAAAAACGCCTTTTCATCTCTTTTATGCTGTATGAATGTTTTAATCGTATGAATAAAAACAATGTCAGTGTAAGTCTGCAGTGTCATCCCCATGTTCTGTAGGCCAGACAACAGAGTGGACTGTTTCCCCTGCAGTCAGTAGGGTGGAGAACAGGAACAGGGTGTGAGGAGAGCCCACGCCAGGGGTGCCCATAAATCAGGGCCCTTCTGCCCCCTATGTCCACCAAACCAACAGGGACTGGATGATCCAAATTCCTTGGGGTTAATTCACCAAGTCGCTCCCTAAATTTCCTCCTGTACACCATCTTGTCTTTAACTACACTGTGAGGGAATGGAAAGCCTACAACACAATACAGCCAATACAACATGTACCATCCTCAGTCTGCTCTAGCTCCCCTTTGCGCTGACCTTTGCACTTAAAACACTGTGGTATGCGTTAACACAGAGCAATTATAGAACTGAATGAACTTACCCCACTATCATTAATCTGTACTCTACCAAACGTGCCCTTTAATCTCACCATCATAAAAACATTGCTTCTGCAGCTAAAACACTCAACAAAACTGCACTAGTCTGCATCCTGACTGCACACACTGGAGATGAAAATCACTGTAAACAATAAGAGGACAAAAAACGGCTCTGTTATTAAACTGTTGATCTAAATTTACTTCAAAGTGTCCTGATGTGTGCACAATATGCAAAAAAAGAAAAGAAAAAAAGATTAAAATCCTTGAGAGATGTTATCAAACACACAGAAAAACAATGAATCTAAGAAATGTTTTCAACCAAGACTTGCAGCAGGTCAGGAGTCAAACTCAGAACATAAAGTCTGACAATCTTTAATAATTGAATAGGAATGAATTATGTAACTGTATATTTATTGTTCTTAACTTATCAGGCAGAGTATAGAGGTTGTGTACACTTTTGCCAGCTCTGATTTAATCCAGATGTTTTAATTAATGTCTCCCTGAAAGTAGGTTTCTTTAGTCATATTCACAAGATTTGTGTCATGACTCAACTAAAGGTCTTTGTTTGACTCAGGCTGCTTTGTCCAGCTGTTTCTGCATCCTTTTTCTCCCACCCACACACACTGAGTAGATAACTGATTGTAAGCACATCCAAAAATCCACCCTGATAGCACATCACTACTTTTTACATTTAGCAATTTAGTCAAAGAACCAACTTCACATTTACTGTTATATAATAATGACACAATGTCTGATTTTGATTACTGGTAATTTTTTGGACTCAGCTGACCTGAGTGTGCTGTCACACTTTTCCTAAAATTGTTGAGACCAATGATGTCATTAAAACGAAAAGCATTAAGGGCAGGCTGAATGGATTTGAGCTGTTCTACCTAAAAAAAAAAAAGTCTGTGTTTAGATAGAAGTTTAGTTATGTTTTCAACCACAAAAACACAACTGTAGTAACATTTCAGAATTATCATACTTAATACATATAAAATAAAAATATTTTATGTCAGATATTTTACAGTATTTCATTGCTGGAAATATATGTATCCTTTAACAGATTTAACGTGAATTGAAAAAGTCTATTATTAGTTATTCATGTAAGCTGAAGTCATGGAGGCGTGTTTTCAATTAAAATGTATTTAAATGCAATAAAAAACAAATATGTGAATTAGAGTAATAACTATAATCTATCCACGCAACAACTATAATGTCGTAATTCTGAAAACACACAACAATAAGCTATTTTAATTCATCGCGCCCAGTAAAATGTTATTTTACAGCATGTTTTACAGCCTCAACCCATGTGCAAAAATTATTTACCAGCCTATTTTCATTTCACTGATCTGCTCTTCTATAAAAATGGGTTTGTGAGGTCTGTGCAATGACGCACTGACGTAAAATAACACTTCTAAGCCCAAAGTAACAAATGCAAGGCCAAATATTTATCAGTTAATAAAGTTTTTCCAACAATATTTCCAAGAAAAAACGTTTTTTAAATGAAATATGATTTATGAACCCTTTCAAGGATCTGCTTTTATATTTAGTTTTCCCACATTTTATTTGAATGGATTATGCTGTGGGTTATATTTCCGCTGATCTGAAGCTGAGCTGATGCACGTGGAAGCAGGAAAAAAAAATCATCAAGACGTAAAAAAAAAAAAAAAAAAAAAACTTGCAATCGTCAGCTTTTTAGATCTGGCAAAAGTTTTGTTCGGGGAAGCAAAACTTGATCGCCGCCGGTTCAACTTTAGCTCCACGGTTTTCTACTGAAGCCACAGCTGCTGACACACTCATGCGTAGTTGACTGAGTAGTTTCTGAGTTTGGAGAAGTAAAGCCAGGCTCATCTACAGAAAACACACTGACGCGTAAAGAGGAGTTTGCGCGCGCTCGGCTGCGGTGCGTGGAGTGGAACAGACCTTGGTGTACTTGATCTCCGGGTTGGGCACCGGTGATGGCATCAGCTGGAGGGATGCCATGAGAGCAGCGGGGTCGCTCTTCACCTCTCCTGGGATCTCGATCTTGCTGGAAGTCATCACGGCCGTGGCTCCGCTGGTCTCCGCTGCGCTCCTGGGGTTTTTTGAGCAGATTTCTGATTAGGACTTTGGGTTCCTTCCTGGGTTTATAGCCAGGTGTCAGCCGCGGTTCATTTTCATTGGGCAAAGAAAAGGGCTGTCCTTTAGAAAATTAAATTCACGCATTTACATAAACGACATCGGCCATGCCTGTTAAGGAGGAGAAACACATCCACCCCACCCACCTCACTCCCGGTACACTCACTTTCCACTGCTTTCACTCATGCACAGCTGACGTTTTTCCACTGTAATTCAGAGTTTTCCACTGACAAACACACTAATGCGTGTAAGTAAGTGCATTGTCTAAGCATGTGTCACCAAATGCATTTGGCACTGATGATTTTCTGACTCAAGGATAAAAATAACTCTTTCGCCCTGTCACTCATAAGTATCCACTGGCCTCCAGTTGTTTGTTTATTCAGATTACATTACACACAGTCATTTCTGAAAACCTCACACACTCTGATCCATCGTTTTGCAGCCTAACCTCACATTCCATGAAGGCGTAAAAACAGTTTTCCTCAGCTCACCTCTGCTCTATTTGTCTCCCTTTGCTTTAAGATGTTATGTAAATGTGAGCAGGGGGATTGCTGCTACTTGCTGGGCTGTTGTTGGCAGAGATTTGTCCTGCAGGTGATAATTCCTTCCAGCGCCTCCTTGAAAAACTCCCAATAAACATCCACCAATTAGCTGCGAGTCTCAGAAAACTACAAGAATTAAAGCAAAACCCACGCATGTATTGACACATCCACACACTGCATATCCTCACACATGCAGGTAAGGACCAGCCAGCATTAGTGACAAACTCAGAAGTGTGTATTATTCTGTGGATTCCAGTTGAAGACACTTTTAAGAGAAATAAAGGGGATTAAATGAGAGAAAAGCCACTTCTCTATGGTCAGTGGGGTCAGAATTAGTTTTAATGCAGATTCAGGCCTATTGATATCCTCAGAAATAATCTTGTCAAGCATCACCCAGCGGAACGGCCTTCAGAATGTTAGTTTTCATAATCGGAGGCTCTTGACAGGACAAAGGAGTGTGGAGACAGATGTAGGCCCATAATTTGCAAATCCCCGGAGGATGCTTTTTCTCCATCAGCACATCAGGCTTTTTTCACAGCATGGGCGACACTCTGTAAGTGTCTGTTTCACATCAAAGAGGACGGGCCTGAAACGGTGACATTGATTAATGCATTGAAAACATCCCATCCTCAGCCTGTCGCCTCACCTTTTCACAAAGCCCAGTGAACGGAAGATAAGACAGGACATACCGGGAGACGCACAAACAAGCCTCAGCCGCCGCCTCAAATGCATTCATGGAGCTCCCTCTGTTGGATGAACCGCTCCACGGATCATCCACTGTCACGCCCGCCCTGTCGCATCCTCAGGACACTTCAGCAAAAATGCAAAAGAAGCAATAAAATGAAAATATCACTTAAAAATTGACCAAGAACCACCAGCAGCAGTGGATCAGAAAAAGTTTGTTCAAATTAAACTTAAGAAATGTATGTTTTTATCATTTTCAAGAGAGCACGTGGAAACATTAAGTAGTTATTTTGTCCTTACTTCACATCAGTAAACATTAAAATGTCTGCATGACGATGGAGAGGTTTTATTAAGTGAAGGACAATATATTTTCATATGGTCTGAAATATTTCCTCAGTCAATATGATGTTTACCTTCAAAGACCAAGACCATCAACTGATTGAAAATGTTTGATAAGTTTTCAATCTCATCATACCCAAATATTGAAATAATGCAAAATGCAATTTCTCAGCTCTTCATCATCATCATCATCATCATCATCATCATCAGATATGACCCATTTGGACATTTGGTCATCTGCAACATCATCAATATGACAGTTGTAGACACTTTTTCTTATTTTCCTCTGCTTTGATACATTAACCTTTAAATTTAGCATTGAGCGTTTATGAATATCTATATGATCAGTAAATCAAATATAGGAAAATGCCTGATTTTCAGTGAAAAATGCAAAATGTAGAGGATAATGTTCACTTAGAATTACTCAAGAAAGGTTAAATGTAAAGAAAATTTCTTTTGCAAGTCGACACAAAAATATTAAAAGTCTAGATCATTTAACATTTCTTGATTTGTTAATTGCATTTAGCAAAGTAAGTTGGTAAATCCCCAGGTGTGTCATTATTATTAAATCATTATTGTACTGTATTGTAAGTTTTGGATTATATAAGTGTAATCTATAACTTTGTATAGTTTCAGTGTTGAATTATTAATTAAGTGATATTCTGAGGAAATTAATTGTTTTTAGAAGTAACATTGAAAATACATCAGTAGAAGCTGATACAATTTCTAT
>JAQQZY010000019.1:39973076-39985348 GCA_030068375.1 Ostorhinchus rueppellii | reverse complement strand
TTATTTATTTTTTTCCCTCAATTTGTGCACAAACACAGAGTCCAGTTACAAAGGGGGCACTCATGGAGACAAGTACAAAAAAAAAAAAAAAGCCACAAGAAAAAAAGCAAAAACAGTCTTTAATAGAAAGTGCTTAAAACACAGTACAAGAATAATAAAAAAATAAAATGGAAAAATATAATAAATAAATAATTCAATATCCTGACCTGAAAGTCAGCTATAATGTAAGTTTTTAAAGAATATTTATCCACTGTCCGTACAAGCATAAAAAAGAACTCTTACAGTACCCCCCCACCCCCCCCCACCCCCCATTTTAGCAAAAATAGTCAGCAAATACAAACTATTCTGCAGGATATTGAGTGACACTTACTCCTACATACTGTTAATTTAGTCTAACTTTGTTTTAAGAATAACTTTTTTTTTACATTCAGTGCACTTTTGTTTTGTTTATCTCCTCTTCTTACAGTGCACTGTGTGTATGCCTGCTAAATATTTGTTGGATTTCCAGCCCAATTTGTGGTGTTTTTGTTGCCTATTATGTAAGAATTTCCAAATATACAAGCAATGTTTTGGGCCACTGTGAGGTCTGGCTGGCCACGGTGGGATGATGTGAGAGCCACAGTGCCAGTGGAATCCAAGTGGACCCCTTGTGGCTGTGGAGGGAACATGTGCAGCAGAGGCTTAACATGCCGTGGGCTGTGGGAGGCGGCAACCTGCATCGACAATTACAGACACTCAGTCAGAGTTGTTAGCTGTTTGTTCTGCTCGGAGGAAGACATCAAGCACCCAGAGAAAAAATGGAAAGTGAGAGCAAGAGAAAAATGAAGGAGAAATTTGGCCTGAGGCGGGACATCTTTAAGGAGTTCCTGGCGGAGTTTCTGGGGATATTTGTCCTAATAGTGAGTACCTCCCTCTGCACCTGTCATCCAGCTTAAACAGCCGCTTTAGAGCTTTGGAGCAGTATGCTAATAAGGTGTCAGACTGAGTCTCCAGGGACTGGGGCTGCTGTCCCTTACATGTCTGATAGACGTCTCTATTAACAGATAGGATGCTCTGACTGCCTCTGTGATGTACTCATCTAGAATTTGATCCTGACAGACTGACTATAGACATCATAACAAGATGGGACTGATGCCAGACTGTTGTGTTTACTCCAAATGCATCTGAAATATCTAATTATTATAAGAACAAGTCTTCATTCTGAGATGAACTTAAACATACCAGTGTGAGTTTGTTTTTGCTGCACAGATGAGTAGTGTAAACCTGTTCTCTTGTCATTCCTTGAAAAAGTTGCATCCTTTTCATGTGCTTCTGTACTCACCTCCACCTGTCAGCCTCCAGCTCCACCTGTCACCTCTCCCAGTCCAGTTTAATGACTGCGATGTCACATCAGAGGAGGGATGCAGCTTCCACCAAAGCCCTCTTTAGTTTTGGATGACTGCTCTCAAAACCTTGTGTTTGAATTACTTCTGCCTTTTACCTAATAAGTAGGGGATTAATTATTTTCCCATCCACGAGTTGGACAAATTGTCTGTGGCAGTCGGAGGCTGTTGTTGGACAAGAGGGCTAGTGTTAATGGTGGGTATAATTGGAATAATTAAAAACAATGAGCCTTTCTACCTCCACCCTTTGTGTTTTTGTTCTTGTCTGTGTCCCAGCTCTTTGGATGTGGTTCAGTGGCCCAGACAGTGCTGAGTAAAGGGGCTCTCGGGGAACCCTTGACCATCCACATTGGTTTCACTCTGGGAGTCATGATGGCTGTCTACATGGCAGGGGGAGTGTCAGGTAAAAATAGTTCACACTTCAGCTTCATCCTCCTCACTATTCAGTTCGATCCTGCAGGGATGTTTACATAAATGCTGCTGATTAAGACTTTTTCTTTGCTGTCTGTTTTTTTTTTTAATAAAAAAGGAAATGAATCAAGCAGAAATAGAATGAAAGGCACAGACAACAAAGGTCATCCACCAGTGTTTGACATGTGGTTCACACACTGAAAAGCAGAACACCTTCATCAGGTTACTCAGTGTTATCTACAACTGCAAAGCATCAAACATAAATATTTCTGCTGAGGAAACTGTCGTGCTGCCATCATCCTGGACCACTGAGTTGGCCTGCTTGACTGAATTTTATTTGCACTGACACACAAACCAATTTAATACTTACAGTGTTACATAATGGAAATCATCAACTGGAAGTCAGGCAATAAAGACGCATCCTACAGCAGAAACTGAAGCGTGAAATAAGTGCTATTCTGTGATGCGTTTTGCATAAAAATGGGGTGTTTTAGTAGCAATGGAGGTGTTGTGTCCTCATTTCCAAATGGGTTTTCGTCAGGTGCATTCCTTAAGGATTAGTAGAAGAGGAGCCCACTGTGTTTTGCCGGTAACGACAGGGATAAGAAGGAAACATGAAAATGTCACAGTACTTTACATGAGCTAAAATGGTGAGTGTCCATTAATCAGTAATCAAAAGATTCATTATGTCAAGGTCTGTCTATGTGCAGGCTTTATGAGCTGACTTCCATCGCTCTTGGGAACAGAAAAATCACCCCATAAATCCAGAGGTTGCATTAATATAGTAGGATGAGATGGTAGATAATCAGATTTAATGAGCTAATAGTTGAAATAAAAGTCCACCTAAAGTAGACTTTGAATTTACAACTAAGTGTTAGGTTTAGGGTTGTAAGAATATACACAGCTCATAAAGTTGGAATAATTTTTTTTTTCTTTGTTTCTCATGACATGATTGTGACACTGTCATTTATTCTCGATAAAGTGTAACTAGAACTCAGTGTGTAATCACTGAACCTGGACAAAAGTGCATACTGATGAGTATGAATAGGACTAAAAAGAGGAATGTGTCTGAAAAACAACATTAGTCTAATTTTATGGGCCACAGTGTATATTATATACTATAGCAGTGTTACAAACATCATGGTATCTATTCTCAATAATACCGCATCAATTTTTGTTCTGTTTTGTATGTTAAAAAAAAAATGTGTCAGTCAGGTCATTTTGTGTTTAAATCCTGACTGATACATACATTTAAAAGCAGGTCCCACTTTTTAATCCATAAAAAATGCCCTTTTTAAATCACCATTAATCTGATCATAATCAGAATGTGTTTCTTAAATGTATAAATCTGTTCCACTGAAAATCTAAGGATGGAAACTGGGGAATCCAGCTTTTTCCTCGGCACAGTATCTTGTTGGGGATGGCTGTTCTCATTCGGACTCATTTACAGGGCTGCTTGTGTTACATGTTTAATGACCGGGGAAGTGTTGTAAAGCTTCAGAGGAATAGTAGGGAAGCCTGAGGACAGGGAGGTTAATATATGGAGAACTTTTGCTGCATGAATGGGCCATTGAGCCCCAGGGTCCACAGCGCAGTGGGAAGCTTCTGTCCAACGACATCTCTGAAGATGATCATAGGTATTGGACTAATGAGCTTTACTGGGGCATGGGTCTCCAGAGAGGAGGGGGTCAGGTGTGACAAGCCTGGCTTTCTAGGCTTCCCTTCCAGAGTGGCCCCATAAGAGATGAAAACACAATTGTTTTCACTTTGTTGTTTCAGATTTTAGATGACAGTGTACCGTAAGTGTGACACATCATGGTCACTCTAATGACCTGCAGTTTACATGTGCCTTAAGCAGATTCAGGCAGATTATGTCAGATGCAATTCAGACAGGCAGGTCTGGCTGGCTGTCGTGGTCAGTGTTTGTGAACAGGATGGGGAGATTAACAATGGGCGCATGGCTGATACCCCCAGTGGTGTTACCACAGCGAGGTCAAAGCCAAGATCCCAGAGTGTTAAATAAATGACCCCACACTCCAGTAACATTTGGCTGGAATGTGTTTAAACATGCCTCTTTGGGACAATGTAGGGTATGGGAAAACAGGCCGTCTCTAAAGGCACACAATCCCACTGCCCAGTTTCAGAAAAATATCTCCTAAAGTTTGAGTAAATATTTGTCATAGTCTGTCATTAATTCAAACTCGACCTTATCCTGTTAAAGTTGGTGAACGGGGCATTCAGTGAGATAGAAGCTTCATTTCCTCAATTTTTATTTTTTTTACCCTAAGATTAAAAAAAAACAAAACTAAATAATGATATTTTCATGGGTTTTGGGGAATTTGATAACCCCAAAAAAGCAATGTGACAAGCCAAACTACCACTTAAATGTGAGGCATTACATTTTTTTTTCCCACAATATTTTTATTCATTTTTCACTTTTACAAACAAGGAATGGATACAAATGATCAGTGTACTCCATTAAAACAAGAAGTGAAAAACAGAACAAGCGAAGAACTAAATGAAAACAGACAAATACACAAACAAAAAACAAAACAAATCAAAACAAACAAACAAAAAAATAGAACATCAGCTCAGTTACACAAACATAATACATAATACATCAGTCATGAAAATCCCTGCAGTATAATATTGGAGACATCAGGATCTACATAATCCAAGTACGGCTTCCAAACTTCATGAAACTGGTCTGTTCTTGAATGTCATACACACAGTCCAAAACCACTCTATTCCAACTTCTGACTGGAGTCATTACATTTTTAGTTAGTGTATTACTTTTTAAAATAATTTCAATGTAACTTTAGTGCATTTCATCTAAATATTTTTCGTGCATTGATGCAGGAGGCCATGTGAACCCTGCAGTGTCTCTTGCGATGGTGATCCTGGGAAAACTCCCTCTGAAGAAGTTCCCGGTGTATGTGGCAGCTCAGTTCCTCGGGGCTTTTGCTGGATCGTGTGCTGTCTACGGGTTGTATTATGGTGGGTACAAATGCAGCGACATGTTTTAAAAAGAAAACTGCATATTATCAGAACTTTAATGATCTTTACTTTTTATTTTTTTTCCCCGACACAGATGCTCTGATGGATTTCACCAATGGAGAACTTGTTGTTACTGGTGCAAATGCCACAGCCAACATATTTGCATCGTATCCCGCCAAACATCTGTCAGTTCTCAATGGATTTGTCGACCAGGTAGAGATAGAATGTGATCTCAGCCAACCATGTGAAAAAGTTAGGCCTCATGAGTAATTTCCACTGAATATAGAATATAAGATACAATGTGACAAACACTGTCCAATGAGTCTCAGTAGATGAAGTGAGTTGAGCACAAGATCACGTGAACATTTAATGCAGTTACAGCATAAATATGAAGCATAAATAGACATGTGGGTTGCTTATTAAAGTATGAATATTCGTGCTCTGAGCCTAAGAATAACTTCCATCTGCTCTGGATGCATATGATGTAACATGTAGGTCAGTTTGTATGTTTATCTGGACGTTAAAAGCCTAGAACACAGTGTATTCACATTAGTTACAGAGACTGAATTTGTCATTCAAACACAAATTTGTGTTTGTCAGTTAACACACACAACATCCAACACATAACACAGGACTTTTATTATTGTTATTATTATTTCCTACCTTTAATTTAAAGGATTTGATCAGCCCCCTTTATAGAAGCAAATTAGGTTCTGAAACAATTAAAGAGAGAATTTACACCAAATGAATTTTTTTCCCCTAAAAATGTTTTTTTTAAAAAACCATCTCGAGGGTAGTTAATTACACTCTGGTAAGATTTCATAATGTGTGACCATTTGGAGTTATAGTTTAAAGCTACAGTAAAAACCAGGGGAAAGTTGAAGCTCCCATAATAAGCTTAAAAAAAATGGCATAGGTCAAAGGTCACCCACATCCAACGACACAAACAAAAACATCCTCTAAAAGACAACAACAAAGCTCATTCTGTCACTGAATCATCCCTGTCCCTTTAATTATTCCCCCTTCAGTGTTATTTTCTTTTGCAGATCAATAATCAGATCATCAGACTTAAGATTTGTATCATTTTTTTTCAACAGTTTTTATGATGTTTTTGTTTTCAAGGTAATTGCGACTGGCATGTTGGTCCTTTGCATCCTGGCCATCACGGACAGGAAGAATATCGGCGCTCCAAAAGGCATGGAGCCTCTGTGCGTCGGCCTTGCCATCTTGGCCATCGGCGTGTCCATGGGTCTGAACTGCGGTTATCCCATCAATCCTGCGAGAGACCTGGGCCCTCGGTTCTTCACCGCTGTGGCTGGCTGGGGAATGGAAGTATTCAGGTAAATCCATCAATGACAGAGCACATACGTGGAGCTGTTCTTGGTTTTCTATTGGAAAGATTCATGAAAAAGTAAAAGGGGCTTTTCTGAGTGCCTGAGAGCTCCATTATGTGGTTCTTCTCTCACACTCACCAGTGTCTGAGATGGAGTTGATGTGTGAAGTGGGTTTAACCATGCGGCTGCTCTTTCCCAGCCCACATGCAGAGTTAGTGCACTGTTTGTAGCGCTATCTCTGCTCTCTTCACAATCTGAATTAATATTTCAAAGACGTGGATGTTGTTTCCCGCCTTTACAAAAAAGACCAGTGGAAATGAAGCAAACGGTGAGACATTTTATGCACATAAATATGAAATATTCAGTGCTTCATTACAGGAATGGCACCATTGTTCTTCAGTCTTCTGTCCTCATTATCCTCCAGTCATCACTGCCGTTTGTTTTAGTGTATTTACTGTAATACTCCTCTAACAGTAAGATCTCACAGGCTTTCAATACAGCAAAAAGAATCAAAGTTTTCATATATAGACAACAAATCAGTAATTATCACAATGCATACCATGTCGTTATTTCATTCAAGTGTGATTTTTGAACTTAAGTGAAAGATGAAGCAAGAAAATGATTTAAAATTATGTGTGTATTGAAACGAAATAAACAATAACATCATAAGAGACATAAAATGACAAAAAACGAACAAAAAAAACAAGATAAAAACAGATCAGGACGATTGAAAAGTGCATCAAGACACATCTGTAGTCGGCCTTTATTATTCAGTTTTTACTTTCTTTGTTTTAATTGTATCAGATCAAGATGTAAAATATGACTAAATCTTCTTTAAAATCACAATATGTCAAAAGTTTAGAAGAAGAACCTTCAAAACAGTAATATTGATAAAATGTTTGTGCAATGTCAAAATAAATGAGTAACATTTGATGTCTGTTACACAAATGTTATATTATCACCGTTTGTTTTTCCATTGGATATATGTGCAAAACTTTACTGATATTTACTAAATGTGGAAAAAAACAGAAGTGTGTAATATTTTTTTCATTAAATCACAAATGTAATGGTTTGTTCATTTATTATGGCGAGATGTTAGAGAAGTCATTCCATGAAAGGGGCAACAAACATAAATATCTGTTGTTTAGAATCTAGAATGCTCATTACCCCTCTAGCCATACACTGTAAAAAGTAAAACACTGAATCAACTTAAACATTTTTCTTCAATAGGTTACACATTAAAAAAAATTAGTTGAGTGGACCAAATTAATTACATTAAACTTCCATAAATGTAATTTAATTTGGTCCACTCAACTAATTTTTTTTATGTGTAACCTATTGAAGAAAAATGTTTAAGTTGATTCAAGTTGATTTTACTTTTTACAGTGTATTAAATTCAGAAATGATTGGGTTTCTTCGTGTATCCTCACATACTGTGCCGTGTTTGTTTTGAATCTCTTCTTCTTGGATTGTTGTAACATCCATCAAATTCTGTTGTTTTTCACCTGACTCTACTTGTGCAAAAACCTCTTTCCATTGTAGTTTTGTGCAATATACCAATTTCACTACTTGAACCACCTCTTGCTAGCACAAAAACTTTTCAGCAAAAAACAAGTTTTGGTGAAATTGTCATTTTTCCATGAGGCAAATTTTTATGCGTGAGTTATATTCACACAATTTGAAGGTCAGTGGAAAAACTGCAAATGTCTCCACGCTTGAGTGTAAATGTTTTGTCAATAATTTTCCATGTATTTACAAAAAACTTACACATATTACATTCAGCTCTGTCTTTAGTAGCATGTTAACATTAGTATTTAACATCACAGTTTACTTCCAAATCATATTTCGTTATTAAGAACCATTTATTCATCAGGTTTAAAGCTATTGTATTTCACTGAGAAACACCTACACGTACCCAAATTGCACATCCTTGCCATCCTGATATCGGCTGAGTAAATACTGTCTATCTTACAAATAGAATAGGGAACAAGGTACATCCTTGTTTTACTTCACTTTGGACTTTGTCAAAAGTAAATAAAGTGTCTTACATATATATACATATGAAGTAAATGACAATAGCTGTATTTATGTCCCAGGAGTTTAATGAACATATAGTCACTTTGATCCTCCATAAAATGTGATTATTTAACATTTAATTCACAGTAAAGTGGTCAAATCCTCCTCCTTTCCTTTCTCTGACTGACGTGTTGTTTAGTTTATGACTCATTCATTCTTCTTGTGCCAGTTCAGAGGCTTTTTTGCCCCTGAAAAGACAAACATATGTCACAAGTTTGTTCCCTACAATATCCAAAGCGGTGAACATTTCTCACTCAACGCTGGCACATTTCCACTGAGGAGCTTTGTAATTAAGGAGCCATTTCTGCCAGAGCAGGCTCCCAGCTCCCACAGTTTTCCAGGTCATGTTTATCTCGTCACAGTGTGTTTTCAATGTAACAGGGCACCGTTTCTGATTCAGGTTGTGCTTTTGTTCTTGGTTTGTCATCAACCACATATTATTGGCCTTTTCTTTTTAACCCCTGACCCTGGACGTGGATGTCGATGCTAATTCCACTGAAAGAATCAAATGAAGAAAAAACACCAGTCAGGCTCTGATGAAAGCAGACCTGAGTGTTATTTAATCTTATGTTATGTCGGAAACCATCAGATGAAGTGTTTTGATACTTTTTGTCTCCATAAACAGCTAAAACTTTCAGAGCATTGTTCATTAGTTTATGTATTTAGAAAGATGCCTTTAATGCACATATAAGCTCTTAGTACTACCTGCTTTACATCATACATAAATTCTATACTAAATCTTTAACATATGTGACATGAACAGCTACTAACAGCTTCCATTACAGAGCTGACCTAGTGTGAAGGCTGCTACTTGGCTCCATGCACTGTTCACGTCAATGTGACCCACCGTGTGTCTGTCTTCTGCCTGATCATCTTAACCGTGGCCATAGATTAACGTCTGTAATCCAGTCACTACCTTCTCTGATCTACTTCCTGAATGCTAACAGGACAGAAAGATGACAGTCAGTCACTTGTTTACGTTGAAGATTGTGCATCAGTTACATGAAGACCTTTCACCTAAAGACTGATCAGTAGGATGCTCATTTCCCTCTGGATCAGTAAAGTCTGTCTGAGGTGACGCAGAGTGAGAATGAGGACGCATGTAGGTCTGACACACAGAGCTACTTAAGACTCGGCTGTAATCTGGGATAACTGCGTATAACTTTACTCCGGTGGGATAATGGTAACATAAACATACACACTGGAGAGGCAGTGTACTGTTGTTTTATTTTTCTCCCCATTTCTTTAAAGTTATTTTAGTCCATAAATCGGGGGCGTTGCAAAATAAGAGATAAAGATTTACAATGGTCCCATTAAGTACTTGGTGGATGCCCTTTATCTAATATTCACTGTTGCCCAGAAAGTTGGAATAAAATATTTTTATGTCTTCTCATGACATGATTGTGACAATATAATTTATTCTTGATAGATAACATGTAACTGGATCTCAGTATGGAACTGCTGCACCAGGTCAAAGGTGATTACTGATGACTATAAATAGAAATAAAAAAAAGAAAAATGTTCCTGACAACAAAATGACTCCAACTCTAAAAGCAACAGTGTCTTTCATCACATGATCATTTCAGCTACAACTATGAATCATACATTTCTCTAAAAGCATCAAATGATTTGACTTTGTCTTTAATATTGTAGAAGGTGAAAGAAAATCATAGAAAGTTCATTTAATATTATATTGCCAATGCTGTTATCTAGCGCTACCACACTGCTGACTTAAGGTTTTACATGTGTCCACTTCAGCTCTATGAGAAATTTTCTCCATCCACATTATGTTTAAAGTGCAATATGTCAGGAATGGCAGAATGGCTGAAGGATGAACGGAATCTTTCCGGCTCAGGCATGATGCTACTGTATGTTCAGACAGAAGGCAAATGTGGCCCAAATCAGATTTGTTTTGCCCATATATGATTAAAGATTTCTTTATTGTCATTGCACATATTTCAGAGCAACAAAATTTATTTCCAGTTACAACAGACCAAGGTCACACAGAAAAACACAGGACGTACATGGGAATACAGGTGGAGTTGCAACTGACGAATTGCAATGAATGTGCTCCGTGTTCACAGATGCAAAAAGGAAAACAAGAAACTCCAAATTCCAACCTGTAGTCGAAAAACTGTACGTGTTGGAATTTGTGAAAAAAAGCCTCTTGCATGAACCCCAAAAAGACAAACAGATTCACTCAGGACCAGAAGTGCACGTGGGTAATCGGAGGACGGGGCAAGGGGCGTGACTGCTGGTTTCCACGGGGGTCAGCACCGCAGTCTGTATCCGATCTGCTTCAGACAGTTTGAACAGCATAAATCTGATTTTTTTTTCAAATCCGACCCAGGCCCCTTTCATATGTGGTCCTAAATCTGATACATATCTGATATTTTGCAGAGTGTCTTCAGTCTGAACAGCCAGGTCACATTTATCCAACCTTTATGTCATCGAAATGGGACAAATGTCATGATTCTGTGTCCCGGTATAGGAGGAATGGCAGGAAAAACACATTTATTTCCATAAACACAGTGTGTGCCTGCATGGTCACGTATTATATCAGGACTTTTTTTGCACATTCGGGTCACTTCAGAGTCACATTCAGTTCATACCCAAAACTGAAAGAAATCGCATTTAATGAATAATATGAACGAGCACACAAATTTTTTTTATTTTTTTGGTGAAATCTAAACTGTACATTAAGACCTGCTGTCTGAATGTAGCCTAAGTGTAATTAAAGTTTCAAGAATATTTTGAACCCACCTCCCCTTTCAATACCTGCGATGTCTCAGGAACATGGTGAGTGTATTAGATTAAATATGGCACAAATATTCACTTGGACTCAACAATCAAAAGGATCCATGAAAAATAAACTAATTTAGAGGAAAACTAAATAAATAAGTAAAAGAAGATGTTAAATGTGTCTGATTGAACGTAGGGTTTATGCTGCAGTATAGAACAGGTGCAGGGGCTTTAAAGATAATGTTAAACTTCAAAAAACACTCATGGTAAATACACGCAGTCTGCTCAGATAGCCTGAAATACAGCACTTAGAAAGCTGTACGTTTGTGATGGCACAAATAAAAGTCACTTCCCTCAGGCTATACACACACTCATAGAATCTCTGTCCACATGAATGCTTTATCAGCGTTTCAGAAATAATCTCTGAACATCGTACCACATCTGAAACACATGACGAGGAGACTCATAGTTCCATTGGATGTGAAAATTGTCTCAAACTGCTTAAATAACAGGTTTCTCATGGTGAATGTAATCAGTAGTAGGATGATCACATGTGCAATAGAACTGTGGAACAGCTGCTGGCAGACACAGCCAGGACCGTATCAGCTGTAATCCACTACTCATGGTGGATTAACAATGGATGGTTAAGTGCCAGGGCACCTACATGGTGGTATCCATGGCACTGACAGGAAAGGTGAACCAACAGACACGGAAATGGGGCTGAGAGCCAGCTGTATATAGAAGGTACAATGAAGTATTTTGAGCTGATCTTAGGCTACATTTACATGAAAACCATCTGAACCAAAAGCGCAAAAGTGGCGTTTCATTCTCACTTTTAAAGGGGTCATATTATGAAAAATCGACTTTTGAGCGGTTTCCTATCAATAATAAGCGTCACCGGGCTGTCTACAATTCCTCCAAGTATGAAAAAAGTCTGTTTTGTCCCTCTTTAGTTTTCTCCTTATCTCTAAGATATGAGCTTCAAAAAGGACAGATTTGCACGTCCGTGACTTTGTGACGGCAGCAAGTCACAGAAGTGCACTCGACCCATCCCCCTCAGGTTAGTGGCACCGCCTCTGATAAAGGTTTGCCACACCCACAGAAATTTAAGAAGCTGTGTGGTGGCAGATATTACCAAATTGGGGATTTTATAGCCACCACAGCTGTGCCATTTTTTTTTTCTGTTTTATTTGTTTGTGTTTTTAGCAGTGAACTTCAAGAATATAAGGAGGAGAGATAAGTATAACGTTACGTCACTGTTTATAAATTGCTCATTCACCAGAAGAGCTCGAAGTAATGATGAGAATGCAACGATGAAGCCGTTAGCAGG
>JAQQZY010000019.1:39952094-39964480 GCA_030068375.1 Ostorhinchus rueppellii | reverse complement strand
TCCATAACTTTTTGAGTTATGTTGCTAACAAACAAAGTCGGATGGTAACAAACAAACAAACGCACAGTAAAACATAATCTCCTTGGCGGAGGTAATAAGAAACAATACATATCTAATCAATTAACTGTTAATTCCATATGGGGTAAACACTCATAACACAAGCAGGACATGTTATTTGTCATCCAGTCCTATGCAGAGCCGGCCAAAGCCTCCACTGGGCCCTAAGCAAAACTGAATTTTGGGGCCCTCTATTTTGTTTTTTCATTTTATTTGCATTTTTTCTCCTCTTCCTCTTTCTTTTTTCAGCCCCAAAAGGACATGTCCTTTTTGTGACATTGTTTTGATTGGAAGTACTCATGAGTTGGACAGGTACTGCGCACTACACAGCACACATTCTGGTGCAGCAGAATTTACACATTTAAACAGAGGCAGGAAGAATCACGAGACCTACATCAACAGCACCACAGAAAAGTGTGTTTTTGTACAATAGTAGAATTTTGATCATATATAAATAATCACAAAAAACATATTTTTTTTCTTTAATTGTTCTAGGGGCCCCCTAGTGGCAGTGGGGCCCTAAGCAGGCGCTTAGTTCGCTTATGCCTTGGGCCAGCTCTGGTCCTATGGAATGGCAAGAACAGACACATGTAATATTAATCCAGGATTAGATGTCATCCTGTGTTAACAGGTTATTTACTTTATGAATATGTCAAGGTGTTCAAGCATTAAAAACAATAGCCTGGTTTGAGTCTGATCCATGTTGTCTTTATTTCCTTTTTCTGTTTATTCATATTATGAAATCTCAAAATAATGGATAAAAACACTCCCAAAAGGAATAATAAAAAAAAAAAAAAAATTGAAACCAATGACATGTCACCTGTTTACTGATATGTTTTAGATACTGTAAGGTTGTGGGCATTACGTAGGAGTTTTACCTGCATCATTTTGGGAAAAAATGTATTTGATCCTTGAGACATTGAATTAGCATTACTGACAGCCCCAGAAAAACTAAACAAAACAGCTGGAAACAATCCACATGATACCTGATCATGAAATATAAGTGATTTTTTTACTCATAATAAAACATTAAGAAAACATTCAGTTTTAGTTAAGAAAAGACAGACTGCTGAATTAATGGATGAAATAATTTAAACATTCATCTGTGTCATTTCATACAGTACAGGGGAAAGAAAAAAACAGTCCACATGTGGAGTGTAAGTGCTGCGGTTTCATCATCATCGTGTGAGGGTCTGTACAACCATAGTGTGGCCGTTAACCCTGAGTGTGTACTCAGACAAACTGAAAACAGTCCACTGAAGGGTGATAGTACATGTCAGCTGTGACAGGTTCACTTCTGTAGTCTGAGGCAAGGGCAGTCCAAACAGATAAGACGATCTGTCCTCAACGCGAGCTGATCAATACTCTCCTGAAACAGCAACTGAAATGTCATTTAATTATTCAATCAATAGGATAATTTCATAGAATATAAATAGAAAGGTAATCTCACAACATAAACATAAAACATGAAGTGCTTCTCTTCAACTGTAAAAATATCTGAATAGATGCAGGAAATCTATTCTTTGAGGTTAATCTTTTATGTTTACTTATAAAAGAAAAACAAACAAAACAAAACATTAGAGCTGTTTCTACATAAAAGTCTGTCATATTATTAGTTTTCAGTGTCTGGCTGAAGCTCTCCTCCCCGTTCATACCTTTGCTCTTTCATAATACGTGTGATTTACACAGTCCAGCCCCCAGCCAATCAGGATACGACTAAATGATCCGAATCCATAAAACCATTATTCCATGAGTCAAGTCTTCCTCTGGACACTAAAGTAAAATGCGTTTCCTTCTTTGATTTCAATCAGCGTTCTGCTCACACAGACCAAAGGATCTGAGCTTCATTCATTCTAATGCTGTTGTCCTCACCTGTGGGAGACGTATTGGCCTGAAGGACTAACAGTGTTTGACTGTCCAAGTGTCTGACATGTCTGTGGTTAAAATCCTCTGCTGTTTGCTGTTAACGTATCACTTCAATGAGGGGAAGAAAATTAAAGGACATGGAGCAGGTGAGTGAAATGTCATGTTTAACCAACCCCAAAACTGTTTGAATTTTTTTTTTCTTTAATGAACGGATATAAAAACAAATTTCAAAGGGAAATCTATCATGTATTTTATCATCCATTTTTCTATATAGCTGCTGCATATGGTCTGAGTTGTCATCTGAACTCCACAGCTCAAACAATAAATTATCTAATCGACTTCCTGTCCCAAAACTGGCTGATTTACTGCAAAATGTACCACAAAATATTAAAAATCACCTTAGATCTGCACTGTTTCTTTTAAGCTTAAAGTTTTATCTGTCTTAATTTTAATGAACTCTAAAATCCCATTTCATCGCTGACAATTTTAATGTCTATTTTAATTAAAAATTTAGCTTTTTGTGATTTTTATGGTTTTATATTTTAACTTTCTCTTTTCGTGCCTTCTATGTGTGCTTTTATGTTTTATGTAAGCACTTTGTCCTGTACATGAAATGTGCTATACAAATAAACTTGCCTTCACACATTTAGAGCTTTATGTCCAAAGTATAAGTGAGCATTGCCACGTGGGTAATGGTGAACCCCTTACCCCTATGGCCAAAGTGCGGTCCATACAGTATTTCATGACTATTCTTCTTGATAGTTATGCTTGATTTTTGGGTATTTTTAAAGCTTCGTTTCTCCTGTGAGAGCATAAGTTTTGTTCGTTTGAAGAAAACACCGCTGTGCAACATGTTTGTTCAAATAAATCCCCCAGTTAATATTTAGTACTTCATCTGAACTGTGCTGATCACCTGTTTTAACATTTATCTGAAGACTCACGTGTGTATCATGGATTCACAAAACATTTAACTGTTTAAAATCAACTTAACAACACTAAGTTAAAGCAGATTTCTTTACATCTGTTTGTGATATTTCCATAGCTCAAGCAACACTGTCACCCATTGCAAAAATGTAATATGGAAAATCTGGAATTGGAGGGGTTTTTTTTACCCCAAAATAGTGAGAAAACTGTGCTCAAGAGGAAACTATCCCCTGAAATGCTTCACAGAACCTTAAAACATGCTATAATACGCACACGTATAAGCCTTCAGTTACAGCTCACAGAATAAAATACAGCACCAGCTTGTTTTTTTTATATATTTTTTGGGACATTTGTTTTGTAATATTGAGCGTAAGAGTCACAAAGTAATTTTTAATTGCAGTGGTGTTGCGCTCTTTTTAGTTCGTCACATTGATTTTAATTGTTTTTAGTGTTCATATGGATACACAGTCATAACAGTGAAGAGACACACTAAGATGGGCTGGGATTTAAGGAGCGGAGAACAGATGGATGATGGATGATAGATGGATGAGTACTGTTTCCACTGCTGAAATGTTTTCATCATGGGCTTCGTATCAGCAACCAGAGCGAAGAGCATGGCAGCTATATCAAAGTGTGTTTGGGCGCCTTGGTTTCTCATGTTCTTACCATCAAAACCTTCAAATAATAAATGACTGACACGAATCAGAAAGAAGCCACAAAGGAAATGTAATGATATATTTGTTTGGAGAAGGATCTGTAGTGTTTGTGATAGAAGGTTTCTGAGCTGTGGGTTTAAACATGTTAAGGGAGGTGGAGTTTGTATAAGAAATTACGAGAAGAGTCTGGCACACTTTCACTTGATGGGACTTTTAGTGAAGCCAAATAGGACTGTATGACCTGGAAGCACAGCAAAGTGCTTCTGGAAGGGGCGTTGGTCATCTTACACAGGCTCCAACATAAAAAAAAAGATTGATTTGTTACTGTTAAATCTCAACTAATTACATCAATACATGAATTTGAATATTTTCTCTGCTGTCAAACTAACATATACAGTGAATCTTTTTGTAATTATTCACCATTAAGTAAATATATGCAATACCTTGGCGTGTACAGATATACAGAGTTATCATCCAGAGTAAACAGATGACTCTTGTGCTGTTTGATTTCTGAAAGCAGGCGACGCAGAGCAGAGGGCCGTCCCACAGGTTAAAGAGCCGTATGTCAGCAGTTCAGTCTTCAGCCTGTTTTTACAAGGTGAGGACACCTGCACACTGGACCCTCTGCAGCTGCAAACGCTGACCTCCTGTGGCTTCAACAGCAGTAATCCCCTCATCATCATCACTCACGGGTGGTCGGTAGGTCACCTCACACTGATCTTCCACTTCACTGAGCTGAACCAGTGGATACAAAACATGGAACTTGACCAAAATGTAGAAACAGCTGCTGGCACAGCTTTAGGAGTAAATGGTGCGTGGCATTTAGGTACAAAATTCTGACCTGACAACGTAATGTGTGAAATAAACAAGGAGACTTGGGCTCAGAAACAGATTTAGATCATTTAATGGCACTGACCAACTGCGTAGATATCATTCGCTATTAAGGAATGTCTGATTATTATTTCAAACCAAATTAAATACCGTGGAGTAAATGATCAGCATCAGTGTATGCAGCATTTTTAAGCAGTTTATGAATGACATCATGTTAACAGTCAGGTTGTGCTGAAACATGAACCAAATAGATGACACAGACCGTTGACGTTAAACCACACATTTACATTTTTATGTTATGAATCTGCTTTTATCACTGGTCTGCAAATGAAATGCCCCAGAATGAAAGTAGTAGAACTTTAACCAACTTTGAGACACTGATATAGAAAAATTAAGATTAAAAAAATAAAAAATGCTAGTTGGCTGTAGTTTCCAAGATCCAGCCTTTGGTCAAAATGTCATTCTCTCAATTAATGAGAGAATGGATTTGACTCTGAAGGAATGTTTGTCTCAGTGCTACTAGGTCTACTTCAAAATATTGCCTGCTCATTCTAATAGCTTCACTTTGCAAGTTTTTGTAGTATAAATGTACATAAATATATGTGTAATAACATATATCATATATAATGAAAACAACAGCTAACCGACACCAGCAAAAAACAGACAGAAAGAAAAAGAAAAGCTCACCAGCACTTTTGTCATTTATTTTGTAATTCATCTTATTAAATTAGGAAACATTCAAATAAAACTAGAAATTTGTGCAGTAAGGTTTGGAGTGATTTTGTTCATATTAGGAGGTTACATTGGTATTGAAAAAGAACCAGTATGGACGATTTGATATCAATCTAGGTATTAGCATTAGTATTGAAGATTTCTGAATGGAATGCAAGAGATTTTCAAACCTCATATAACTTTTTCATTCTGCCAGTTTAGTTCTTGTTAAGTTTATTAAAAAAAAAAAAAAAAAAAAAGAAGGTCACTGCCAAGTCAATCTGAACTCTATGGCTAGAAGAGATGGAGCAGAGATGGTGGATTAATTGATTACCCATCATGCCTAGTGCCTGTAGTCCAAGCCTGTGGGGACAGGGTTATTATTTGGGTTCAGTTGGTTAAGTCTGGGTTCAGCAATGTTTTGTGTCTAAACAATGACAGAAATAAATGTTGTGACATTGCTATATTTATTACAACAATGCAACAGCAAAGGTGAACCGTATTCAAAGCTAAAAGCTAAATAACAACAATGCTAAATATTAGAGGCTGGGACATTTTTTTGGCCAGATTATTCATAATATGTGGAGTAAATTTCTTTTACTCAAGATGTTAAATTGGTTTTGAAGAAGTAGTGGTGAGGAAGCTGTAACAAAGGCAAAGCATCAATATCAGTATTAACATCAGTGGCATTGGTGCTGGTACTGGTACTGATACTGATCCTGGTACTGGTACTGGTACTGGTACTGGTATTGGTACTGGTATTGTACACAAAGATATCTGAACTCCTAGCCAGTAAATGCCTCATACAAACTAACATGTCAATATTAAATCATATATTCAGGAATGCTTTAGACTAGAATAATTCAGATTTCTAAAATACAGTCTTGTGTGCCCTAAGGTGGACGGTTTGATGGAGAGTTGGGTGCTCAGATTAGCCTCAACCCTGAAGACAAGTTTGATCAACATCAACGTGGTGATCACAGACTGGCTGACCCTGGCTCACCAACACTACCCCATCGCAGCCCAGAGCACCCGCACTGTCGGAAAAGACATCGCCCACCTGCTGCAGCTACTGAAGGTCAGGTTTACCCCTTTATTTTCAGAATGATTAAGTCTGTAAACATTTTTTCCCTCAACACTGATGAAGAAGTGTTAAACATAATCACCTTAAATACTACAAAGAGGGGGAAAAAAGCCTATTCACCATTAAATAGTTCATATATATGAGTAACATTACTGCTCTTTAGTATAAAGCACCTGAGCACGTTTTATAACACCAGAGCCTATAACTGTTTTCCATTAATAACCTACAAAGGACCATTTATTTATAATAAGTGATATAGTTATTGAACATGACTGATGATTCTAATGTGTCTGTGGGCTTGATGAGGTGGTACAACAAAAATGATCATTCTGTCTTAAAATGATTTAATACAAAACATCTATCATTATATAAAAAAAAACACAAAAGTACAAGCTTTTATGTCGTCAAAAATTAACTCAGACTGTGTCCCCTGTGCTGAAGGGAAGGCTTTTCTCATAATTAATCCATTAGTAGTTTGACATTTTAGCAATTACTGTTGTTTCATTGTGTTTTTACCACTTTGTGAGTTTAGCAAAACATATTAAAATCATAAATCATGAGCAAAAACATCCCTACTCACTATTAATAAACAGTGATTGCTGGATTATTGAAGGTTATTTAAAATGCATCATAATGACTATATCCAATATGCATCTAATATACAAACAACTTGTTAACAATAAATGTGTTGCCAAGATAATATTTATATATATCATATCTAAGTTACTAAATGTGTTCATGTTAAATTCCCCAACAGGAATATTACCGATTCCCACCTAAAAAGGTCCATTTGGTTGGCTACAGTCTGGGCGCTCACATCTCTGGATTTGCAGGAAGCTATATGGAAAGCTCAGAGAAAATTGGAAGAATTACTGGTGAGTTTTTCTTTTCTGTTGCCTTTGACAATGACATATTTATAGGTGTTTCAGGGCGTTGATGAAACTTTTCTCTAAATGTCTGCCTGTCCAGGTCTTGACCCTGCAGGGCCCCTGTTTGAAGGAATGTCTCCCACAGACCGACTGTCACCAGATGACGCAGAATTTGTCGATGCCATTCACACCTTCACCCATGAGCGTATGGGCCTCAGTGTGGGCATCAAGCAGGCCGTGGCACATTTTGACTTTTACCCCAATGGAGGAGACTTCCAACCAGGATGTGACCTGAAAAACATCTATGAGCACATAAGCCAGTACGGACTCCTCGGTATGAAAACCAACACTAAAAACATATCGGATAAAACAAGGGAACATAAAAGCTGTATAAATATGTTCATAATAATTAGGATTTGTGTTGAAATAAGCACTTGAATAACATTAATTGCATGCAAGAGAGTCTTCCTGTAGGAGAACACTGTAGAGTATGGTACTGGGCAAGTATAATATAACGAGTTATATGAATAATATGATCATATAAAGTTGCACTCTTTGCATAGCACATTACAAAATAAAAGAAAAAAAACATCCTGCTGCTTTTGTTTGTAATGTGAAGCCAAAATTGTAAACTTTTTCAAGAGTTTATTAAGTCTGTAAAGGTAAGACTTGTTTATTTGCATAGTCCAGGGGCATCTTCAGGAGCCAGTCTTCCAGAAATGCATAATGAACTGCTTTAACATCTGCATTTTTAATGCATTTGCTGCATAATTTACCTTAGAAATTGGATGAGGAAGTAATGTCAACATGTCAATTACAGTTCAACTTTACAAATAATGTAAAGGCACCAACAAAATCCAAATGTTAATGATAAACATTCACAACTGTTTTTGCAGGAGTCAACACTTTTTTGACTTGAAACTAAAACACTTTATTTTAAGTTTTTTTGATAGAGTTCCTCTACACCTGAAACACATTTAGTCATATCTTCTGCATTTCCATGGAACTGCTGAAGCCAACGTTCTAAAATGTTTTTTTTTTAGAACATCAAAACCATGCATGTGATTGAGGGTGAGGGAATCACAGAAGTACCCAATATTATGAACTGTTAGAAATGATGTTTTCAATTTTCAGATCTCGCTTTGCAAAAATAAACATCTGAGATCAACAAGATCAATGTAGCAAAAAAAAAAACCCCAAAACATTTGCATCGTTTTTCAATTAAACAAAATGAACATGTTGTATAGTGATACTGATTTGCATTTTGCATTAAAACACTGAAAACACAGCATCCAACATGAAAAAGCGAGGATGAAAAGAATAGATAACACTGGTTTTTCCCTAGTTTCATGGGAATCACTTCATCTTTTGCTTGCTGACAGTCCCTCAGATGTATTTAATTCTCTGGAGTCTAACTAACACAAGTGGCCCTGGGATTTATGGGGTTTCTCGATTCAAAACACATCCGCATTATATGACAGTGTGAGCCACATTAAAGCATCTGTCATCCTCGGGAGTTAATTAGGAACATGTGGCTCCTTCCTCTACTCTGTCCATCCCTCAGAGCTGAGGTGCCTCCAGGCTACAGACATGGACTCTTCGGAGCAGACCAGTACAGACATAATGAGATGCTTTTAGGAGATTTGACAGAGGGACAGTCTGATAGATGTCAGACTTTAGGAATAATGAACTCAATCTAAGTCAGACATTATGACTTAAGTGTTCTACACCTCTCATTGCACAGGAGTTTGATAATGTTACATGGATGTGGCTCTGGTCAAGACTGCTTTTGATGAAAGAATAGATGAATGTGTCTCTGGTCTTAGATGTAAAATGTGTGTTTATTTCTCCTAGGTTTTGAGCAGACTGTGAAATGTGCTCATGAGCGATCCGTCCATCTGTTCATTGACTCCGTACTGAATAAAGACAAGCAGAGCATGGCCTACAGGTGCAGCGACAACAGTGTATTTGACAAAGGCGTCTGCCTCGACTGTCGAAAGAACCGATGCAACACACTGGGCTATAACATCAAGAAGGTCCGCACTGTCACCAGCAAAAGGTTCTACCTCAAGACACGCTCCCGGATGCCTTATAAACGTACGTGTGTGCATTGATCATATAAAACAGATGCCCTTTGAATGCATGAATGGTATGAAGCGTAGATGTTACTGTTCGACACACAGGATTCACAAAATGGTCACAAATCATCCATTAGTTAGAAAAATACATGTTATATCATCAACTTTTTTTTCTTTTTTTTTGCCTAGATAATAAAATTCCAAGTTTTTTGGTTATGTTTTTGTGTTTCCTGAACAATCTGGGAAAACAATATTATTCAGGCAATTATTTTAGGAAGGTGATGATATGTTATAGGTGAAGGCTGAGTATTTAAATATATATTTGAGGTACTGTATGTGAGTATTTCCATTTTATACATCTTTGCACTTCTACTCATCTACATTTGAGACATACATTATACACTCTGCAGGTTTAGTTTGTTTTCAGTTTATAGTTTTTTATCCTCCTTCTGTTCAGTGAGAGCTATGAATATCTAAATGTGTTCATGATTTTAATGTTTGTGATGAATGAAAAGAGTATTAAGTATTATTACAAAGCTTTTTCACAGGACAGTGTTAGCTTATAGTTTTAGAGTAAAACACTAACAAGGACCATTTTACCACAAAATGACTAGTTTTACTTGTCCTATATTAAGTATACAGTCGCGGAAACAATTAATAGACCATCAGAAACAATGGTTATGCAACCAAGTATTAACTCCTGTGTGTATCATGTGACTAAAAGAGACAGAAAAGAAAACATGGAATGCCTAAAAGCACTGTTTTTGTCAGTACAATGCCATAGATATTCATGTAAGAACTGAAATGATTTAGGTTATTATCAAGAAAACATGGAAAATGGATAGATATCAGTTCCCTCTTATGAGATATGTTTGTTCTTATCATTATATTTGTCCAAACAAATGATCTTTTAATTGTACCAGGCATTAAAATGAACAAGAAATTGAAGAAAAAACAATTTGGTGGTCTAATAATTTTTTCCATGACTGTAGTTTGCTGATGATACCTCATAGTTTTATCTTTGTAAGGTTTTGAATATAGAACTTACTAGTACCGGTGCTAAAACTTGGAATATGGTGTGTGCTATTTGAACAGGAGGGAGAAAATAAGCCTGCTCTGGTATATCAGCCAGTATCGGCATCAGCCTTTAAGACATCTTTTCACTTACGGCAGTGACAGATATTTATCAGTCATATTATGTTTAGGGGTCAAAACACGGTATCTGAAATCTGTGACAGGACATTTTAGATACAATCTGTCAGATCCGTATTACTAAATAACCCACAATTTTACTTTTAAATACATTTTTGCTTTAGTTGGACCATAAGGGGTTATCCAAAACAAGGAGCTACTTTAAGCTGAAATAAATGTTAGAACGACAATCAATTAAAGTTCACACATTTACTGTGTTTTGACCCTTAGTTAAATTTGTTGTAAATTTGTATTTGTGATTGTGTGTTCATTCAAACATAATGTGATGAAAGACCGAATGACTAGTTTTATGTTCGTATTGCAGATTTCTATGTTAAAACAATATAAGGAAATAGAAAGTAAAACAGTATATCCATTACCTATTGACCAAATATAAGTGTATGTTGGTGCATCCCTGGTAAATATCACTGAATACTTCTCCCCTACTGTTTCATAGGAAATTGCGACAAAAAGTGAATATAAAACAACCAGCTTTATTCTCCAAAACCATTATGCATATATTATACAAAGAAAAACATTACTCCATATTATATGTTATATATGTCCAAAATTTACACAACACCCCTGTGCATATTCCTGCTTGTTCCTGTTTTATTTCTTTTCATTAGTTGTGTTTACATAATATATTTATGTATCACACACAGTGCAATATTTACACACTTCTGTTTTTGTAGTTGAGTGTGGGCACTTCTGCACTTTAGCACTTTTTCTTTAAACAACCTGGTCTTCCAATCTGTATTGTAATCTATATGTACACCATGATATGTCCCTCAAATGTCTTCTTCTCTGTTTGTGCTTGTATTACTCATGATGTTTGTTTGTCCAAATTTGTTCTGTGTTATTGGGACTACAGATGGAAATTAGCAATATGCTACAATACGGCATTTTTACATGATTTTAATGTTTATTAATATGCATTGTCCCATTCAAATAAATAAAAAATTATCAAAGATTTATCGTACAGAATTCGAAGCTGAATGTTTTTTTTTCCTGTCAGAGTCACTGGGTCTCACCCTGTTTTCTTCTTTTTCCTCTGCAGTCTATCACTACCAGTTCAGGATTCAGTTTGTCAACCAAATGGAGCACATCAAACCCTCTCTCATCATTTCTCTCACTGGAACAAAAGAGGAAAGTGGAGACCTACCCATCACACTGTGAGTGCATGGCCTCGTATCTGGCTTATATTAAATGATATTTTAATAAAATATACAGCTGTGCTCTCAATTATATGACTAAAGAAAGCAAGTTAAAGACAACAGCTGACACACAGGGCAGCATATTTGGCTTCTGCATGAAAGAAATCTATAAAAAAAAAAAAAAAAAAGATGGTGGAGTAAATAATTTACTCATGTGTATCATAAAGGGACAGTATTCCCTGCATGACAACAATGTGATCCTTCATGTTCTGCATATCAGAGAGCTTCAGGGAAACCAGTATAAGCAAAGGAACATCTCGTGTGCTGCTTTATTTATAGACCACACCACAGAATATTGCTGTTGTAATAAATAATTGTGAGCTTCCTATATATAAAACACAATTCTGTCACAGCGCTGATGATGTCACGGGTAACAAGACGTCCACCATTCTGATCACCCTGGACAAAGACCTGGGGGATCTGATGATGCTCAAGCTTCACTGGGAGAGACCGGCTCTGTGGAAGAACGTCTGGAACCGAGTGCAGACCATCATCCCCTGGGGCGGCCAGGGCACAAACCCACAGCTCACCGTGGGCAAAATCAGCGTCAAAGCAGGCGAGACGCAGGACAGGTAGGCGTAACTGGTCTCAGAGGCAGGCGGCAGTGATGAGAGCCGTGGCCATACACAGGGTGGAATGGTTTTCATGACAAAGTTACATGTTGTCAAAAAAAATCTTATAGTTTTGATAGTTTAGGCCAGTAAATAGAAATGGTACAGCACCTCCAGACTTAATAAAGAGTAGACTGTGATTGTACTTAAGCTTCCATTTGTTCATCCTTCAAACAGCCACTGTCAACAACAAAGAAATAAAAATAAAAGCCAAAAAGGATCAATAAAGTCTATCTATCTATCTATCTATCTATCTATCTATCTATCTATCTATCTATCTATCTATCTATC
>JAQQZY010000019.1:39935376-39947508 GCA_030068375.1 Ostorhinchus rueppellii | reverse complement strand
ACACACACACACACACATACACACAAGCTCTAAAATTTGTCAGATAATGAAAAATATTTGACAAAGTAAACGCACTACCAGTAGCACCAAAAGATAGAAACAAGGTGAAGATTTAAAGACGTTAAAGTCAATTTGTTTTTTGTTTCCTTTCAGAAACGTCACTGTTGTACATGGACCAGATTGAATATATTAAGGAATCACAACAGAATTTTCCATGTAATTACATAAGAAAAACAATGAAGGCATTTCTCTGTGTAGGAGCGTACTTGTTCACTGTTAAGCGCTGTGATACTCTGCATAGAATCTGACTGATAAAGAAACAGAATATAACAGTGAGCTGCAGCAGTACTCCAACTCTTCAGAAAAAGAAAAAAAAAAATCAGTCTGTGACTTAAAGGGATTTGAAGAAACTATAGGTACTTTACTACATTCTTCCAGCAACTCGATTCTGAGTATTCTGTACTTTCACACATCAGTGATGGTGACCTAAATTTTATTTGGCTGGAGACAACTGAAACATCCAGCCAAATTAGGGCAGGACAATTTTAGATCATTACAAAAAGGAAATGTACAAATCTGATCCCACACATTGCCAAACTGTAGTCATGTTGTCTGCGGAACATTTCTTCCTTCTGATTTGAGTGGGTAACAGTGCTTCAGGTAACCTGCCACTGTGTGTGGTCTCAACCTCAGCATCAAAAAGTACACACCTTCAGTCACACTGCTCTAGTAGGCACATTAAAGCTGCAATTACACAAACAGGAGGGTGTAACATAAAGCAACATCATAAGAGAAGAAAAAAACAGAACAGTGGTTGATGGATGGCGGTGATTGTTCACTCAGGTGAATTTCAGTTACAGCAGCAAAAAAATAGAACTTTAATCTTTTCCTCCATCCATTAAGATCCTCCACATATACAAATAATCGGAGTTGTGAGTAAAATCAACAAAAGCAAAGTCCAAAAACATTTTAACACAGACTGGTTAAGCATCTGACGCACATTTGGAAAGACATGGCATACAATAAAAACAATGAGATCTAGAGGTTTCTTGCTTATATTTTTGAGTAGTTTTTGCACAGACTTCTGAAAAAAAAAAAGCAACTGCATAAATTCAATGGACTAATCAAACAGTGAGAATGTAGAACACTCACAGTGGGACGTTTCTAAAATGACTCATTATATATGTAGGTCTGCATTGTCCATAGGGTTTAACTTTTACATTCTGTTTTGCTTTTATTCTTATCAGTTGCTCATTTTGAAAGAAGACACACAAATCAGAGCACAAAGTTCTTTACAAATGTGTCATAAAACTGTGAAGCAAGAAATCATTAGAAAAAAAAAAAATCAGCTACAAAGCAGTAAAATGTGATACAATCAGGTTGATAAAAAGCTATTCTTTCACCATTTACTTCAGCCCCAGACTACATACCTTTATGTAAACAAAGCTGCATGTAAAATACATAACCAGATCATCTCCCCACCACAGCCCTCCGTCTTTGAACAGATGACACTGAATCTTTAAGGTCATTTGTCTACATTCGTATATACAACCTGTCCTCTGCATCCCACAGCCGCCAACTTCAACCCTGCTTTACAGGCGCTTGCCTGCAGGGATTTTTTTTACCCTGAAATACACATGCAGCCATCCATCTACCCAATACGCCTGTTTGTTGTTGATTTATTAATCCTGAGAAGGTGAATTTAATCAGTAAATAATATAATCTTTATACAGAAAATCTATGTAATTAGAAACAGAAAAATAACTACTGCAAGACCTGTACAATTGCACACATGTATGTTTAAGAAATAGAAGCTTCAGTTTTGATGTTGCTTTGTTTTAAAGTCATCTAATTAAATTGGCAAAAAGAGATTTCTTCTGATACAATGTCTTAATGCTGTTTTTGATTGGCAGCAAAAACTCATATGACTTGCAATCCTGCTATCGTGCTGATGATGGCAGCATCTCAAAGAGGAACAAAAAGACAAAAAAAAATGCAGGACAGATGGAAGACAGAGGAAGGCAAAATCTAAAACAAAGCTTCTCTCTCTCATCCATCCTCATATAAAGAAGCATTCAAGGAGCAACATTAAGACCACATAACAGAGATCAGTGAATTTCTCTTCTCATCCCTCCTTGAAAAAGTTATTTGTTTCCTATAAAAGCTGTGTGAACCACTGCGAATCTGGCTCTTAGAGCAGACGTGCTGAGTTTGTTAGACTCAAAAAAAACTTCAGGCTTTGTCCAGTGAAGTTTGTTGAATTTTGCAAAATGTGGTTAAGATAACTCTTTGGGGTGAAGTGCTCCCATTGTAGGCACTAGGAAGAACCAAGGCAAAGAGCAGACCAGTGTCTCAGTGTCTCATCTGTCCCATTTGATAGTTCTCTCTGTACTGACGCTGCTGACGCTGGCCCTGTAACTGCTGGTTTGCATGTTGTTGTCGCCTTCTTTTTAGCGTACCTAAAAAAACACAATGAAAAACACACAATGAAGGCCAGTACCTAAGAGGTTTTAGTTGAGCTTATTGTCATTCTTAGATAACCCTTGCATTATGATATAACAACACAAAGAGGAACATATTTAAGAAACAATCTCATCACATCTCCGTACACATGCATTGTACAAATTGTCTTGGTAAATTCTGCAGAAGTTCTTATTCTTGCACTTCTTTCCACGTCTGGTTTGCGATTAGCCTATTTATTTATCTATTCTTTTTTTTCTCCTCTCTCCTCTTCTTTCTTTTATATCGTATTCTAGGAAATGTTATTGTACTTTTAGAATTTAAACTCCTTTTTATGCATTTGGCTGTAACTGTTCAGCCTGAGCAAACTGTCCTATATCTGTCATGTTTAATGGTTTTCTTCCAGTATATTATTACTGTGTAATCTATGTGATATTTTATTTTGTTGGATGTTTGTCCAGGACAAAAGATGGAAATTAGCTTCTCTGCTAAATCTGGTGCATGCATCTTGTTCTTTGAAACAAACACCAACACACACGGTCCTTTAACTAACTAAACAAATACAAAATACATAGCCGAGAATGTGTAACAACAAGCATCTCTCCCTATGGGTTTTCTCTATACCTTATAATTTATACCTACGCAGAGTTAAAGTTGTACAATTATACAATAACCCCTATAATGTAGGTGAACACATAATTTTCATTTGTATGGGAAAATGATCTTGTGTACCTGGCAGTGGCTTTGGTGGAGGCAGTTTGGGGTTACTGCTGGGGGTGTGGACGCTGCAAATCTTGATGAATCCAGCCATTAGCATGATAAGTGCGATGCCCATCAACAGCACAGCCCACCAGTGAGCCTGTTCAACAAAGAATATATTAAAGGATGTCTAAATTCAGGTGACAGAACAAAACTTTTTACATTGTGTGTCCAATCTTTAATCCTAACCTTCCCACAATTGCTGTATTTACTGTAATTTTAATACTTACCACTATCCACTCTGCAATATTCTCATAGAGTTCTGCATTGAATATAGCTTTCTTTAGCCTTGCCAAAGGCCCGTCAGCATCGACCAGACGGCACCTCATAAAGACATCACAGTATCCCTTAAAATCATTGCAGGGTGAGCCAGGCTGCAGCGTTTTGACCTGTTTGTTGAAGTACATGGTCCATTTCTCTGAGCCTGTGCTGCTGCAGGTGTTGGGTTTCACTGAGGACGGAAAAAGAGAGAGGGTTAAACACAATGTTTACCTTGAAAATTTGCATATTGTGGCCCAAATATAGGATGTTTATACACCTAATTTGGTTGTGATTTTCAGAAACCAAAATTAAAAGGTGTGGAACCCATTTGTTTCCAGACTGAAAATTTTCTGACTAACTACAATAAGAGATCAGTTAACACAGGCTATAATCAGCCATTATACAAAAGAAGAAAAAGAAGCAGAAGAAGAATCAGCTGTAGTAGCACACAGAAAGAGATGACGTTTTTGACAGTGCTGTGGAAAAATTCTAGCAGACAGAAATATCATTACATTTTATTGATGTAAAAATGCTGAAAGTTTTTGTATATTTCATAAGAGGATGAGAATGTGAAAACAGAGAGCACTGTTACTTGAAGATGAAGAAAGTGTGGTGGTGGACGCTAATGTAATTATAATACTAAAAATCATACTATGACTACTACTGATACTATTATTATTATTACTACTATTACTATTATTATCATTATTATTATCATTATTAACAATAATAATAATAATAATAATGAATTGGGGGGAAATGAACCTGTTTAATCTTTTCAAAAGGATTCTAACCTAACTGACAATACAGCAACAATAAATGTATATTCCTTTTCAAACTAGTCATTGGTGAGTAAAAGGAAACAAACAACGCACAGTAGACAGCATGTTGGTATGCCACACAAAGTTCTGTTTTTCCAAAATAAAAAGCAAAACTAAGTGGCTCAAATGCATAAAATTAACAAAGCAAAACAGCTGCCACTTTGTATTGCATGGATCACTGTTATTTATTAATCAAATGCGGATAAAAGTTAGCACTGATGCCAACACCGGCATATTTACATGTTTATACTGAAACTGAAGGTATAAGTGTGTTCATTAATGTGCAGTGACCCACCTAAACAAAGACATATAATAAAAAAATAAAAATATAAGCATGAACTTTGGTGTGAACTCTCAGGGGTGAAAGGCCCTTAACACCACTGGGTGTTGTGTATCAGATGATTCTTATAATATAACTGCTAATGTTGTGCATACTGTTCTCCCAATAATCTTTCAGAATGACACTCACTTTTCTCCATGCAGCAAACATGGCACAGCTCAGCTGCTTCATCCTTGCCATCTTCACTTGCGCAGGTACAAACCTCCAGACCATACTTCTGACAAATCGAACCAGAGCAGACCTAGATCAAAAAAACAAACAAACCAAAAAAAACCCATGTACCTTAAATATATGTAAAACCTCATAAATTGTGCCAACCAGACACGAAGTAACAAGATGATAACCAATACATACACCACCGAGGCAGACTTGTGTTTCTGAGTTGCAAGTTGTGAAGTTGGCCTTTGGTTCTGAGGAAGGACACAGGGCTGTGGCTCCATTGCACATTCCCTCTTTGGCACATTCAGACTCCAGTCTGCATTTTTCAGCTGTGCCCTTGAAAGTACACTGTTGTGTGCAACACGGACCTTGACTGGGACTGTAGAATGAAATTACAATCATCCAGTCAAAACATGAAAACATGCTATGCCAATACAAGACTGAGTAAATAAGCAAAGCCTGTTCTGTGATACCTGCAGAGTTTACCAGGCTGCAGTTTGCATCTCTTGCTCTCGTCTTCATTGGCACTATAGCAGCAATTGTCTGTACATTGATCACTGTAGCCACAGTCACACTGCTCTCCAGCTTCTACCAGTCCATTACCACAGATAGGCTGGCCTGACACTGTACACACAAGCACAACAGAGTGAAGACAGAACTTACATAAAATCACACAAGAACTGTGTATGTTAATGAGAGAACAATTACCGACAAAACAGTCATCCCTCTTCTTTGTCAGAACAGCGCTTATATTGCGGATGCTGCAGATAGAGAACTTATTGTTGTTGAGCTTGTCCCCTGATGTGGCTCTGGCATACATGATGTAGTTGCCCCTCTCCCTTTGGTCTTGCAACTTGGATTCTCCAGGGGTGCATTCACTCCCAGAATCATGCTGTAAAATACATGAAAATGATGGGTAAGACATGAGCACTTGAAAGAGTAACAAGAGTTAAATAACTGGTTGAAATGTCAAAAAAGCCTATGTTGTAGGGATGGGTGGTAAGGATAATCCTACTGAATATCTTTTGCAAGGAAGAGCAATATATGATATATAATCGTATAATCTTTGTAAAGTGGGTAAAAGTGCCGACATACAAGATGTGACAAAGACACATGACAGTAACTCCTGCTGGTTGAAGTGGCAAAACTAAACACACACTAAACACTGAAGAATCACTGTAAGTGGACTTAAATACACCCAGCAGCCTAGCAAAGTGCTGCTGCTACAAACAGTAAAACACTGTGTGCACCGTGGCTGTAAAAACTATGTGATAGTTAGTACTGGGTTTGGAAATAAAGTAATTTGTGAATTTGATTTATATGAATAATTACATTCATTATACAATAACAGAATAATATTTATTTTATTTAATAAATGAATCATAGTGAATTTCTGCCTGGGGATCAATAAAGTTCATCTGTATCAGTATGTAATACATTCATATAGAACAAGATGCAATATATGAGGCATACAGTATTCAATATATCACGGGTTCCCAAAGTAGGGGTCGTGACCTCCCGGGGGTTTGCAAGATGATGAAACCGCTTGATGTGATCCCTGAGGTGGTTACACTGATTAAGGACAGCACTGTGGCACCTATGCTTTGAGGGAAGGATATTGGTATTATGATTTTCAAGTTGTGTGGACAGTACTTTAACTTTGAAAGGGCAAAGTTTTCATTAATAAGGCATGAACAACAGCATGACAGCGACAAACAGGTAAGGCATTGTTCAGCCTACAGGTTTGACTGATAGTGTCAAATTAAAAAAACAAAAAACAAACATAAAAAGGCCAATAAATGCAAAAAAAAAAGACATTAACATAAATAAACATCAACATAACACCCCCACCCTTGTTCCCCTGCACATAAAACAGAACACAATGAGTAAAATGTGAAGTACCCACAATGCAATGCAACAAATATGCTACAGGATCCAACGTTTCTGCTTGCAAGGTTACGTCCCACAAAAAGTCATCACCATCACATTAGATTTATTATACATATGTATAATAGATAATAGGTCTGCTATTTTCAATAAGAAGCTGTACATGTTTCGTGCTGCCGTTTAATTTTTACTCTTGTATTCTTTTTTTTTTACCCCTTGAGAAATATGTGCATTCTCCAAACTGTCGGGCGTGCGCAACCAAATTCTTTTCATTGTAAACATCTGGCAGTGAAACCTGTCGTACTGAATTTACCTCATTTATTTAGCATTTACTATAGTTTATTTGGATATGTACATATTCAAAGCTACAGTTAATGGGGGTAAAAATAACACGGGTGCAAAACCAGCACACTGCATGCTGTACCAAATTTACCCATGTTGTGCGTATGTGCGAAAACACTAGGGGTACAAAAATAATATAGGGGTAAAAATTGTACTCGACACCACACCTTTCTGATGCCGCTGCAAGAGATCAAATTCAGAGGAAACACTGGTACCATTGTGTGTGTGCAATGGTACCTGTGTGCACATTTTTTTTCTTTTAATATTTCAGTCACTTTGAGGATAATGGGGGTCGCCAGTGTCTGGCACTGTTATTTTGGGAGTCACGAGTTTAAAAGTTTGGGAACCCCCGCAATATATCACCCTGCCCTAATTTTATGAGGAAATAAAAAGTGCTCAGGCAGAGACCAGCAGAGAATAGTACTTACAGGAGAGCCAAAATTGTGCCCAACTTCATGAGCAAACGTGATGTGTGACACCTTGGGAGGGACGTGGGAGGCGTAGTTCTGTACAGTAATGATGCCTGTGTTCAGAGACTTTCTTTTTCCATCAGAGTAGAGTTTGCTTTTCTCACAGATTCCCCCTGAGCTTCCTGTGGCAGAAACATTCAATATATTAGAGCAGAAAACTAGCATTTGAATGTCTATGTCCTTTCTCTGTATTTTAGTCCAGGCAACAATAAGCAATGCCTGCAATGTTGTTTTTCCCATAACCCATAAACCAGACATTAGGACAGAACAACCAGCTACACAGATGCATAAGGCATAAGCACTTAAAGCAATAAAATGCATGTCCATTACATGTATACATGTGAGGTTCCACATGTGTCTGTGCACCATCTGTTCGTGTCTGAAGTATCTTTGTTGAAGCTAATTATGTCTTGACAACAACTGGTCACATCAAATCAGACATCCATTACTTGTGCATGACCGCTATCCCTGGTGGCTTTTTGTTCTGGACTCTCTTTGTCCAGGATTCACCACACAGCTTACTGCAAACCATCTCCTCTCCATCTCTTACCCTGAATTGATTCTTTCAGCTTGCAGCATTGCTAATTTGCTTGTATTGATTGTCTGAGTTTGTAGCTGTATTCCTCATGTTCCAATAGTCTAATCTTAATCAAAAGAACTAGACGGCAAGCCCACTATGCCCATTATTCAGACATGTTCTGCCTGTAAGAAAAGAACCAGTTTGTTGAAGATTTGTGGAGAAATAACACATAATGATCCGGGAAAGAGGGGAAAAATAGTGACCATTTTATACCTTTAATAATACTTTTGTTACACTTAGGCGCTTTGGTGTGTATCTGGGTTTGGACAGCTAAGTTTACTGTAGCTCAGTGTAAACATAAAGGGTGAGAAATAATTTAATGAGAAAGATTTTCAAGATTTTTCAATCTACTTTAAAAACAAAAACAGGGAGTTAAGCTTTTTCAGAGCTATTGTCTTATGTTTGTACATTCAGAGTACAAACATAAGACAATGTATGAATGTTATTACTGGTTTTAAAAAAAAAACAACAAATTTTTAAAAATTGGGCCGGTATGAGTTGTAAAATAAAACAAAACAAAAACAAGGATTTATTGATCAATTGATGAGTTGTGAATTATTAAAATAATCAACGACTATTAATAATTGGTTAAAGGGATTTTTAAGGAAAGAAGGTCAGAGTGGTCGGATTCCATCTTCCTCATTTAGAATTATTTTCTGGTTACTCTCATCCTCTGCAACAATACACTGAGTATTTGTTTGTGAACGATCAAACGATATATTTGAAGATGTTTGAAGGAGCTTTAGCAAACCTTTTCCCCATTTTCTCATTTACATTATATGACATAGCTACAGAACAGTTTCAATAAAACTGACATATATACTCCATGCAGAAACTTCCTTAACTTCCCTAAAAAGTGAAGCTGAAGCCGCCAAATATGAGTCAGTCTCCATCCCATGTGGTATAATGGCCAGATTTATAGGTGAAATAAACATGTTTACAACTGGTTAAAAAAAAAAAAAGAAAAAAAAAGGGGGTTTGGTCTCTATAGTTTGTGACAAATGTCAGCAAAAGCCAAAAATGTATGTGTTTGCTGTGCTATGTCTGTATCAGCTTGGTTGACAACATTTGGAACACTTTATTGAATTTTTTTTTTTCCACTGATAGGCAGCTCTGCAGTAGTTGTACTCATGGAGTTACACTGGGAAACTGTCAAAGGAAAACTGTGTGAAATTTACAGGAACTTCTTTACAATAACCAGTGTAACTTAGCTGCATTAGCTGATGTTGGCATTAATTTGTATTCAGTCACTGTATAAGATCTGCCAGCTAGGTGACTAATTAGCTTAGGTCAAAATTGCTTCAGTTTCATTCCTTGCTCTTCTCCAACTCCAGCTACTTGTTACTATTAAACCAACAGTGATGGACATGTTGTGCATCTCAAAGGTTTAAAACTACATGGACAGGCTAATGGATGACACCAGAGAGGGCTCGTCTGCTATTTATATACCGTCTGTGGGACTACTACAACCTGTGCTTATGCTGTTTGTATTTACCGTACTATATATTTGCCAGGATGTTTCTATTGTACCAAGGCCAAATGCCATATAATAATTCATTTTCCTTGTGCTCCAACTCCATTTTGTTTCCCAGTACTCAGTTTAAAAATGTATTCAATTGCTTCTATTTTGGATGGTTTTTTTTCCTGAGGTGTGTACTTGTGTGAGGTTGGACAGTATACTGGTAATAGAATGACTGAGATTGTAAGGCTTATAAGGGTCTCGTGGGGTTAATGGATATGCGGTCCTATCTGAGATTGGTTCATTATTTCACAGAACATCAGCACCATGATACTGCAGTCCAAGTTATTCAGCCAACACTCTGCTTATTCTGCCCACCACTGCAATTCTGCCACTGATGCTGAGATCTGGAATCTAAAACTACACTGTTCACAACTGTACAGAGTTACAGATGAAAGGATCAGACACACTGAAAAAAGTATGTGGCATCCTGCACAACCAGCAGGATGTTAGTGCAGCGTAAAGAGAAAATTCTTAAAAGTACAAAATCAGCCTGTATTTGAAGCTTTGTAGTGTGCACCAACCTGAGGGAGCTCCAACCCATGCCAAGCCAAGCACACCATCGTCGAAGTCCCGATCAGTGAAAACGTACGCCAAGCAGTAGTCATCATGATTCTGCTCAGAATTAAGCTCCAAAAACTTCTCAACTCCAATGTTGGCAAACCGAAAAGGATTACTCCGATCCCTTTCATCGGCGGTGGTGTTTATCTGAAAGATAGTTGATAAAATCAGAATCATCTTTATCCAGCAAATGCATAAACACATACAAGAAGTTCTTTGTAGGTAGATGTGGTGTTGCGAGTAAATTATAAATAGAAGACATAAAAACAATGTCAGAAAAGTAAAATAAGAAAAAATGGAACTCTATATACATAAAAAGTCAATATACAAAAGGGCACCATAACTTCTACAGGAATGTAAAGTATAATTCCACTTAAAAAACAAAAAACAAAAAATAATTTGACAAATGAGTGTGGCAGTTTGACTTCTATTCCTAAATCATATCCAAAGAATAGCAGAGAGCCAATATGCCTTTGATAAAAATGACTGTATTATTACAATTTGTTAAAGTTTCAATGCTCTCTCTATGTAGTCAAAGTCTTTTTGGTCCTGTGTGTCCATGTTTTTTTGTTTTTTTTATAAAAATTCCTATGAACAATTTACACTACTACAGAGTGAGGCTACATCACAGTGTTTACTGCCAAGTACATAGGCTACCTACCCTCTGCACTCATAACATTAGCATCTTAAGCCATGTCCACACAAAACCACATCTTTTCCTATTTGATGTTTTTCTTTGTCGTTTTCAAAAAAGTGCTCTGTAAAACACAGTTGTTTCAACCACTGAAAAGGATGTAGTACAAATACCAGGCCTGCATGTGGCGTTGTAATGCTCTCACAAAAAAAATGGAGAAGACGTGGAGCATGCACATAAAGCTATCTTGGTTCTACCGGGTCTGATCCAGTATTTCCTCTTGGTTGCCCTTCTCCCCGGTAGATCCAAGAACATGTAGTGAATATTGTTAGCTATGGTTGTTTGTTTTTCATTGTAATGAAAGAGTAGCTGAAGATTTTGATTCAATATTTCCAATATTGCTCAATAGCTGTTGTAGCACGAGCACTACTCTGTAGTCCGCCATTGTTGTTACTGTTGTGAAGTGGCATCTTGCTTCTGGGGTGAAAGGGGTGAAACATGACCACACTCAAGATGGCAGCAGGCATTCATTTGAGGTACAGTGCAACTCTTAGTTGACATTCAACTTACCCTAATCCTTTTAACCATGAAGCTAATATTTCGGATACCCATGAAGTCTGTAGCCTGGTAAATTGAGTCAATAGCTTTTACATGGCTGGAGATCTGTAAAAAAAATAAAAAATAAAGGAGGGGGGGGGTTACAAATAGCAGTGAACAGCTAGTTTTTGTTAGTTGATCTACTGTGCAGAAAGTGCTCATATCCTCCAGAGAGGCCATTTCTGAATATTATAAACATGGCTGATTAAGTTTTTAAATCCTTGGCCAAACAAACTGATTTTATGAGCGTGAATGAGTCACAGACAGTATGTGACTGAGTTGATCAGTTGAGAATAGAATCTTATGGACTTGAGTTCTATTTTTCTAGCAGGTATATGGCTGCAAACCTGGGCAATGACAGCTTCTCTTGTGCCGTAGTATCTGAAGAAGAGGTGGTCCGTCTGGATGAAGAGCTGACAGGTGTTCTTCTCTTTCCCTGCTGCCCTCTTTGTCCTCAGAATGACAGGAACATGGGCACTGGCCTCTTCTAATACACTGTTCACACCCTGTAAAAATGATCATTGGGACAAAGAAGGAGGGAGGAAAAGTAACTCCAAGTAAGTGAAGGAAAAAGTTTACCTGAGCCTTACACTGGTGAATTCAGCCCCTGAACAAAGGGAAAGCATTTCTGCCCTAGAGACAGTGCTCAACACAAACAGGTGTTCATAAAATTGCTACCAGGCAGGTGTTTGATGGAAAGCATTAACACCTATATATTGAATCCTCTTACTTTCAGTATAAG
>JAQQZY010000019.1:39895975-39918456 GCA_030068375.1 Ostorhinchus rueppellii | reverse complement strand
TGTGTGTGTGTGTGTGTGTGTGTGTGTGTGTGTGTGTGTGTGTGTGTGTGTGTGTGTGTCTGGGGTTTCACACAAAATCCCGCAAAAGCTGACTGCTACAGTTTGGCATACTTGTATATTTTTGGTCAAGGAAGACAGTGGCAAATACGGCAAGTTGATAGGACCAATATTTTGGGAGATATTATTAATTTTGGAATATAACAACCTTGCAATTATTTTGCTATGGCTGGAATACTTTGGCGGTGCCTGCTGGACGAATGTGGTACAGCATGCACAAATACACAGCAGAAAAACTACCACATCTCAAACCTGTGGATCCCACCAGTAAACCTGCTATTTTAATATATACCTTTCCATAATACTTTATTCAAGTCATATTAAATCAGTGTACTAGTAGCCAAAACTTAAAATAAAATAAAAATAAAAATTGGATTAATCACAATGTGTAATGAATGTTGTTACTGTGATTAATAAATTCATCATACCATTAGAATTGATTATGATTTTTAATAAAAATCTATCCAACTATCCATCCTGGCCATGTCTCATTGGACAAACTAGTCTCTATGGACTGCATCACCTTTCTATATTTGTGCCAATAAATAGATGTAATGGAAAATTTTAAAGAGCAGCAAGAGTTGACAAACAACAATTAACAGCCAAGTTTACAGTAAAGGAATCAGTCATCATAGTTTTGATAAAATCAGTGTCAGACAAAGAGAAATGAGGCAACAAATAGGAAACCACTGACAGGAAACAGAGGAGGTGGCAACACATCACACAGCCCATAGCTCATCTAAGCCCCACCTTACATATCTGTGATGGCAGGATGGCTGGTGGCTACACAATGAATCAGACACCTTACACCTTAGGGAAACACAAATGTCTCTACTCAACATTGAGTATCACATAGGAAACATGAAAAGGTAAATATAAAAGGGTTTAAATTCAAAAGTAACAAGCAGCTCTATTAAAGTTGAGTACTCTCTGTACAACAGCTCCTATCCTACAAGCAAAATACGACTGCATTACTCACTGTATTCAGTAAGTACCTAATAGAATTTATAGTGTCTATTCTCCAAAGACATGGAGTCTTCTGCTTTTGTACATATCTCTTGGCCATAACTAGCTGAGATTATAACCTTTTATTTGTAATACAAGGCTATTGTACATGCACAGTGATGAATCAATTAGTTGTTTATTGGTTTGGCTGAATATTCAGTCATTGGTACTGTCTATTCTGTGCAATGCTGTGTTCTAAAAATGTTCTGTTTCAAATATATCCCTTATGTTGCTTTGTACTGTATGTCATGTTTATTTTTATCATCTACAATGTCATGTCTAGTCTGATCTTGTCCTCTATTTATGGAAGCATGTTATACCGCAGCTTAAAAACAAAACAAAACAAAAAAAAGTCTTTATCTGAGACACAGACTTCCGTAGAAACTTATGTAAACAACCTGTTTGTCTTAACAATAAATTAAAAGTCAGGAAATTGTTAAGGGGAACCAAGCAAAATAACAGAAGTTTATATGACTTAGGGTTAGGTCAGAACTTTTTTTTTCATGTCACCTTTCCTATAACTTGGATGTAGCCCATATAAACCGTTATTTTAGTTACTGTGTTAGAGCAGTGTAGTGGACACTGGGTCTCAGTGTAGCACAGCAGTGAAGCACAAATATGACAATTGCATTGCCTGGTTAGTGAATGGACATACGTTTGGTAAAAGAACAAGTAAAGAAAGCCTCATTGGCGCTGCCTCAGAGAAATTGTGACAAGTTATAATTACTTATATGATTCACTGTATTTCAGATGATTTTAACAACATGGACGCTAACTAATACTAAGGAAAATGTCTTAAAATTAGCCTTAAAAATAAATTCCCTCTGTAGTGTTCTATTCCACAACGTTGCTTTTTAAGACCACGTAAGATACACTGAAGTCACCGAAGACATCCCATAACTTAACTTAATTAAGCTGTCTAAGAACTATCTGAATGCAAACATCAGTGGGGAGACAAACCCGTGTATAAATTCACTTTACAACTCTGACTGCCCAGAGTTGAAAGCTGTCAAACGTTGCAGCACCGAGCCATATCATATAACGTTATTTACAGTAACTTAAGCGAAGGCTAGCTGTCCTAGCTTACCAGGTTATATTCAAGTAAAACTAAGGTTAACATTAGTTCTTTAGTCATGTTATTTTGTCGTCAGTGAACATGTCTGTCCTGTCTGATTTCCAGTTACATTTGCTCTATCCAGATATGTGTTAGGGAACGTCAGCTTTCTACCGCAGACTGATGTTCGTGTTGGTATTAACCAGTATCAACTGAAGGTAATTAAGTTGATACCCAGCCAACAATGGGTAACGGCTGGATAACTTCAGCCCGAGTACAAACGGTTAACAAGTACCGACAGGTTAGCGGCCACTTACACTACAGTTAACATTAACATTAGCCACCTAGCTAGCAAGTTTGGTCGCCAGAGTATAACTGCTTGATCCGATTAGCGCTAGCGCCACTGACGACCACTGAACACTTTCCTCAACCAGTGGATCAATGGTAAACCTACCTGTAATATCGTGTAGGCAGCAGAACATGAGAAAGAGTTTAACAAATATCATATCGGAACTCCCTGTAAGCCAACTTAACTACCTACGCGATCCAGCGATACCGCTGATTGCCACTCGTTTCGTTTTGTTTCACTTAAAGGTATAGTCGCCCTTCCTAGTTAGCTAGCTCCCATCACAAACACCGGCTCTGCCTGTCTCCAGCCTGACGTAAGACAGACAGATAGACCCACAGACAGGCCCTCCTCCCTTCCGGCGAGCTGTGCCAAAACAGCTCAGACACACCCATCCATACTACTATGGGCTCTGAGACAGTCTACAGCCCACCTCCGCCCCCTGTTCCCCACTGTATGACTTAATAAAACGGTATGGTATCACCGTGTCGGCTGCCGTCTTTCACTAACATACTACTGTCATGCATTTCTGCTTTGTTTATAGGGTAAGCTGTTTACTTCCGCAAACCATGTCTTCCGGGTTTAGCCAAATGTTTTAAAAGTTTTTATACGCACACGACTGAGGTTGTATGGGCCGCAAAATTCTACTTCTCATACAAAATAGAAAAACGCCAAAAATGGAAAACCTAATATTATTTACATCCAAAACAAGGAATTCCAATACAATTACATTTTAGGACAAACGACATTTTCTATTTTTTGTTTAATTTAAATGATTTATTTATTTATTTATTTTTTGTAAAGCTTATTTTACAGTTACAAACAATTGCTTTTCTCAGACGGGTGTCTCATGGACATTCATTTCTATGAATTTTCACAGAGTCCATGTCATAATAGACGTGAAGTAGTTTATTCCACACAGGTGGATGTGGAGGTGAGAGAGCAGCTGAAAAGCAAGTTGAAGAGTCATATAGGATGACAGAAGATGAGAGGATGGGTCTTCAGCTGCAGAATCTGAGCCCTTGGGGTGAGATTCATTATGAGGGAACATCTTAGGGAGCTCATTGCCTCCTTGTCCAAATGTTTGTGGTGATGAAAGCGAGGAAATATTTTAACATAAAATATATATTTAAGACATAAGGACAGTATGTAAGATTATGTAAGGTGTATAAAAACTTGATTTATTGTACTTCTTTATTTCTGGTATAACATATTTTTGTTAAATAGAACTATATATTTTTTTTATTATACTATGATGTACAAATCGAATAAAGACAAGAGTTTAAAATCAGCAGCAGCAATACACTCTGTGCATCAGTTTCCTGTTCTGTAAGTCACCTACATATTGAATACATACAGAGAAGTTGCTCTTTGAGAAGGCTATCAGTAACCATGATTAGAGCAGCACAGTTGCTCATATTGTCAATATTATAGCTGCATTCTGAATTATTTCAGCTTGAATGCATCATGAAAATGTTGGTGTTCTTCGAAACTCCAGTCTATGTAATGAAATACTCTGTTTTGCTGAATGCAACTAAACAACATAAAACTTTAAATTTTACACTACATCACCTTTATGTCTACAACCCAAGTGCCCATCTACTATGTGATAGATTGGAAAATGTTGTCATTTTTAAAAAAAAATTAATTTAATCTTGTTAGAATTTTTCTGTTTACACATATAACATAAAGAAATTAGAAAATCCACATGTCATTATGGGTATAAGTCTATGCTGATGTCAACAGTTCAAATATGTAAACAGATAGATTATGACTTTGCTAATTCACTTTGGTAGCCACATAATGATATCAGACCTCTAAGAATCACCATGAGTGGGCTTGAACAGATCTTCACAATACTGTGCACGGTATTAGAATGATGAGGCCAGAAGACCACTTTTGCCAACAGTGGAGACTGTTTGTAGTTTTGCAGTATATTGCACTACGTTTTGAATTATTGTAATATAATATTTGAAATAATTGATGCTTTAATCTATTCTCTTTAAAGTTTGCTGTCCAATTCCCTAGAAAGGCACCTGATCAGTACTACACTATAATAACGTCACCAGATAACAGAAATGGTTGACACCTCATGATTCATCTTAATAACTTGTCTTGTTGTGTCTGACTTCAGTGGACCCATATCACACTAGGGCAGGGGTCACTAACTCTGGTCCTCAGATCAATATCCTGCACGTTTCAGATGTATCCCTCTTCAAGCACACCTGATTCAAACAATAAGCCTGTCATCAAGCTCTGCAGAGACCTGATAACGACCATAAGGGGTGGTGGAAGAGGGAAACCTCTAAAACATGGAGGATAGTAGGTCTCGTGGACCAAGGTTGGTGGCCCCTGCACGAGGGCTTATGACAGATATCGACCTGAAGTGTGTTCTTCTCATGCTAACCTGACCAGTTGCTGCCACACAGCGGCTTCAAAAGGTTACTGCATATGGATTGTTCAGTCAGAATGAACAACATTATTTATTTATATAACATTATTGCGTTCCTAGCAGAATTCTCAACATCATTATAGTTATATTGGTGGATGAGGTGTAGAGGAGATTGGATATAAACATTATTTGGTATTTACTAAAACATTGAAGGCACCAGTCGAAATTCTATGCGAATTTGTGCAAAGTATTGAATCTGAGCAATGTAGTATAACATTTCTAAAATTCGAGCTGCCCCAAACGCCTCACCGCGCCGGTCGTCGGTTTTCTACCGCCCCCTTGCTCGCGCTGAAAGCAATTCACTCTGATGACGTCACTCGCAGAGTTGTCATGGCGTCTTTGGGACCGAAGCTGCAGCTGCAATTTAGCTAAAATCTGTCGACCGTCTATAAAGCGAAATGGAGAAAAATGCAAGCCTGCATCGACATACTGACGGAAGCTCTTTGTGTGCTACAATCGCGGGAGAAATGGGTGATGTTACAGCTGTTGGCGGAGTGAAAGGAACAGCCGAGAAATGTAAGAATAGTGAGGCTCCTCTCAGTAGTTTGGTTAACGTTAGTTGTAATGACAGCACCACAAATGTAACAGCTCCCAGCATCGTCAATGTAACTTCTACTGCTGGGAAATCCGATGTGCCACAAGTGATCGAGGTCATCCCGGTGGAAGAGGATAAAAAGAAGGACATGGAGCCGAGCGGACCGTGGTCAGGGTCCGAGGATCAGATCAGTAACGGGATGGGGCATGACTCGGTGCTGCCTGCAGAAGATAGCGAGGGTGGTGCCTCAAAGTTAGTAAACAACAAAACCGACGGGGCATTCTTACCTCCAGCTAAGGAAAGTACAGATACCAAGACTGAGGATCTAGCATGTGGAGACAGTGGACCGACAAAACTTGCCAAACCGACTCATCTGTGTCCGGACAACGCAATCGCAGCACACGTCAAGTCAGCAGTGTCCGGTGATCCCACCTTATCGGAGGCACTGCCAAGTGGGAGTGACCCTGATCCCAGCCTCGGTGGAGAGTCCAGGAGCATAGACTCCCTAGAGTCCTTCTCCAACCTGAACTCCTGCCCCAGCTCTGACCTGAATAGTGAGGGACTGGAGGACAGGGGACTGGCCCTGGCCTTGCAGAGCGAGTACGGGGTCGATGGGACAAAGACTTGCACCAAGGACCGGGCCGCTGGTCAGTCCATATACCATATAAAATGGATCAAGTGGAGGGAGGAGAACACACCAATCATCACCCAGAATGAGAACGGCCCTTGTCCATTACTGGCCATTATGAATGTCCTTCTGCTTGCATGGAAGGTAAAGACACTGAGATGAGCAAGGATCAATAGAAACACGATTCTGTTTCACTGCAAGTTTGTAAATCAAGGAAAGCTTAGGTTCATATCGGAGCTCTATCAGCTGTTGCCATAGCCTAGGTGATGACATTAGAATATCTTTGCTGCAGCTGTTGATAAATAATAGACTAAACTATGAGACGCTAATCTTGTTTAATTATTTTCTTTTTTTGTTTGTTTGTTTGAACATTTATTTACTAGGAAATGACAATATGAGGCAGGTACAACTTTTGTTTAATCAACAGCATTCTCTGTTGCAGGTTAAGATGCCACCAATGATGGAAATTATAACTGCTGAGCAGCTAATGGAGTACCTAGGTGAGTAACTGTACTTATTACCCCCCTCTTGTGACTAGCTCTGTTTGTCTGACTCCAAATCTACAGCACATTACTCACTGGATCCAGATTCTTTAATGAATTCTTCACTATTAGGAAACACTCCTCTCAAATGAAGGCAAGTATTACTCAGAAAAATTAATGCTGAAAAAAAAAGAATATGGTTTTGCATGACAGTATCTATCAAGATAATAATTTTCTTAGTAATCCAGAAGATACTGATCTGAGTGTATTTTCATCTCTAAATCCCCTGTATTTGATGGACTGCTTTACCTAGAAGAAAGTAACTTAAGATTTAGTATTTACACTCACTGACACTGAAATCACATCTGCTCTACCTCAAGTAACTTCAGTTGATGATAGAAACACAAATGCAAATGTTGTTAAAATGTTTTAAGTGTAAAGGAAATGATTTATAACCTATAAGTGTTTATATTAATATATTATAACATAATGGAATTACTCAGCGAAGTGGCTGTGGATCTACCATGTCTGAATGTCTTGTGCCAAACCACATTCAGTACTGCATTAATCCAAGCTACCACAATGATTTTACACCAGGTTATCTCGATTTTCTGACCTGATTTTACATTGTTAATTTGTTTTGTAACTTCCAGAGTATATTTACAAAGCACCTTACAGCTTCCCTAACAGAGTTACATTACCTTGAATGAATGTTATCCATATATTCACATTTGTAAACATAATGGCCTGACAAATATACTATCACAGAGTTACTGAGTTTGCATGCATTCTCGTGTTTCACGTTCCTAAATGAGTGGTTACATACTTATGGTCAGATGTAAAAATATATTCCATCAGAGGAAGAGAGTGGGAAATCCCCTATTAGCCAATCTTATGCTGCTGGAAAGGAAGCAGGAGTCATATCTTCTCTGTTGCTGTCTACTGCCACAGAGAAGATATAGTGTCTTATTACAGCAGGGGTCCTCACCAGGGGTACAGCAAGTCCTCATCAGGGCCTCCTCTTAGCCTGGACACAGATACTGCTAGAACTACTTCAGATCACAGCAGTAAATGGAAACTTTTGATAGCTATCCCAGTTGCTTGATTGTATCTTTTGGCTCCTGTGGTTTAAAAACTGTTCTCCTTCCTGTGAATTTCAGTTAAACCAGTAAAGAAAAAATATTATCACCATGATTAATTTGTATAGGATTTGGGAGTAAGACGTTCCTGTGTGTTTGTGTGCAGTTGCAGCACATACAGCGCCTGTTGTGTAATGTTGAGGGGTTGTCTAGTAACTTCTAAACTCAGCGCTGATTGCCAGAATGCATTATCTTTTTTTTTTTTTCACCAACGTATTGAGTTTTTTTTTTTTTCAGTCACAGGTTACATGTATACAACACGCCTTTGTATATGAAAAGATATAAAGTCAGTAACCTACGTGACAACAATATATATAAAAGCAAAACGAAACATCAACAAAGAACAAAACAGACATCAAACACTACCTTGACATTAAAGCAGGGGTCGCCAATCCTGGTCCTCGAGGGGCGGTATCCTGCATGTTTTGGACGTATCCCTCTTCCAACACACTTGATTCAAATGATCAGCCTATCATCAAGCTCTGCAGAAGCCTGATAACAACTGTCAGGTGTGCTTGAAGAGGGAAACATCTAAAACCTGCAGGATACCGGCCCTCGAGGACCAGGATTGGTGACCCCTGCATTAAAGGGTACAATGATACAGTCCTGTGTAGGTCAGTCAGTGTGACTAACATGGTCCATCTCAGTGTTTAAGGTGCCTCATTACACACATAATCTCAGGCTTGTATATGTTAAGGAGTAAACTAGGTTTAGCTCATTCCACTCTAGTGGAGGAATGGCCACTCATGTAAATACAAATGACAAAACTAATCAATCAGGAATAGCAGGGAAATTTAGATCTCTAGCATATGAGAGAAAAGGGTCCACTTTATGTAAAATGTGGCCTTGGATCCCTGAAGTCTATATCATATCTTCTCTAGATGTATTCAGTTCAGTATGGATTTAATCCAAAGAACATGAAATGGAGGAGTTGGGGATGTCTTAGCACAGTGTTTCTGAGGGATTGGTGGTGCACCTCTCTGAGCATTCTTGTTTCAAGCACCTCACAATAATGTTGCCTGTTGCACCCCTGATTGCGCCCCCCCCCCAAACAAAATAGAGAGACTCAGAGCTGTCAAGGAAGAATATCAGCTTTGTGTTCAACTAAACAGGCCCAGGTTTCACACTAAGTAAAGTGAGACTAGATTAGCATTATATTTACATAGATATACTTTTTGTGACATTTTAGTTTTTTGGTGTGCCTTGTGATTTTTCTAATGTAAAATATGTGCCATGGCTCAAAAAAGGTTGGGAAACACTGCCTTAACACATTATCAAGGAACCAAAAGATGCTGAAGTCTGGATGTGGTTCTAAAGCTGGTAATGATCTTCACTCTGTGGCTCAATAGTACACAGTCGAGAACACCTGTGATCCAGACGCACAGACACAGATAGGCATCGATGTTAAGGCAGGGTTAGAGATGAGTTTGTCCACAGTCCACCAGAGTACAGAGCAGTGTGGGGTTTCCCCCTGTTGTGGTGTGGACATACTATAGTAAAACCACTCAGCTGGCTGGCCCTTAGCTCGAAAAAAATCTTTACTAGTGCCAACATTCTTATCTTGTTGACGGCATGAAAGTCAACTCATAAAAGTGTTGTCAGAGATGATGAAGCTGTACAGTTCAAACACCCCATGAAAATGAAGTATATAGTGTGTACCTTTACGGAGCACAGTTACAAATATGTTTTGTGTCTGTCTGGAGTCTTGAGTTGAGTTTTATTTACTTTGTACGTGAACCTTTTAAAATTTTGGGGTCTTCGAAAGACAGTAAAAACACATTTCTTTACAAAAATTGATATGTTCAGTGGACATTTGACTCATACATGATAATACTGAAGATATTATCTGATTTCTCTAAGTTAGCCTTCAGTAACCAAGTCTCATCTTTTATGGATAAGCACAAATCACTTGAAAAAAAATTTGCAATTAATTTTTCTCTGTAGCTGTTTTTACTTATGTGGCTGCTGACATAAATTCAGTGGCATTCCGTGGCGTAATTTTTCATACAATGTGTTGACAGTGCTGTATGATGCTCGCCAGTTCTTAATAAATTAATGATTATCTGTTATGCATTTAGAAAACTCCTTAGGAGTATCAAAAGTCAGGAGTAGATAGCAGTTGAATGTTACGAAGCAGCAGCCAAGTGTATAAATGTTCTAGATAAGGGGTGCCCAATCCTGGTCCTCGTGAGCTACTATCCCTGCACGTTTTAGATGTGTCCCTCTTCCAACACACCTGATTCAAATGATGAGCCTATCATCAAGCTCTGCAGAAGCCTGATAACAACCGTCAAGTGTGCTGGAAAATGGAAACATCTAAAACATGCAGGATAGTAGCTCTCGAGGATCAGGATTGGGCACCCCTGTTCTAGATGATATTGACTATATGTAACCACAGACTTGGCTCAGGTATATAATGTTAAAAAGGAGAGGAACAAACTAATAAGTAAAAAGGGTTTGCTGCTTCAAATGTGGAAGGCTTTGTGAAATGATCACCTATTGACTGCTGATGTAATGTATACATTTGGTGTATAAAAACCTGAACTGAGTTTTGTGGGATTTACAGTTTAAAAAAAAAAAAAAAAAAAAAGAAAAGTGGTATATAGGCTGGAAGCGAGTTGTCTCAGGTGACAACAAACTGGACAGGGAATTAACAGATACTGTGTTTGGCAACCTCCAGTTGTCCAGCATATCTTTGCAATATCTCAAAATATAAGTGGTTGAATGTGAAATAAAAAATTATACTCATGTAGTGTGTCATTTTTTCACTCTGTTAATATGGCCTGAGTCAAGATGTTTTTCTTCTTACCCTTCTGCAGGAGACTACATTCTGGAAACCAAACCAAAAGAAATATCAGAGGCTCAGCGGTTAAACTATGAGCAGGTAAGTCCTTACTCATCACTGCACAATATCATTATTAAACAGCTGTGTGTTTTTGCGTTGCATGTGCATTAGTAAGCTGCTGACTGTTCATGGTACTTAAAGAGCACAGGTCTGTGGGCATGAACTCTCCCTTCCTTTCTCTGTTTCTAAACCTGAACAAATGAGATGTTAGGCATCTCATTTGTGGTTACATCAATTGTTAATGCACTTTCAACACAGTATATAATGAAAGGTGGTCACTGATCTGATGTGCACACGTGTATTAAAGTAGATTCATGTAGAATTTGCATTGAGGTTGCAGAGAAGGTCAGCTGATGTCCTGTAATATGGAAATAAGCGTTATGTTTATTTCAAACCACAGAAAACTGCAGCTTAGCTTTTTTCCAGTGCACTATAGGTTACATAAGATGAGTCTTGCAAAGCCTAGGGAACAACAGGGGTCAGGAGTGTCAGATTATGTTGTTTCACATGGCTGTGAATGCTTAGAGACGCATGGCTGGGTTCAGCTCCAGGCTATTACTGAGGCTGTGTGTGTGTGGCACACCATGAGAGGCACTTGGAGATGGAGCTCCAACTCCAGCTCCCCTGCTTCCTCCCATCTCTGCTGCCTGTCTACGATGTGGGAGGGGCCCTGCCTCTCCTCCTCTTGCGTGGCAGAGCACCAACACATCTGTGAATGATTTGAAGCCACACTTGTCCCTCATTTAGAGCGGAGAAAAAATAATGTGCAGTCTCCTCATTGAAGCTTCCTGCAACCATCTCTCTAAATTTAAGTTGAGCTGAAATACACCCTGTTAAATAAATCAGTGGTGTCCTCAGCATACACAGTTAAAGTAAGGGAGTGGTTTGTGTTGCATAGTTATTATGGCTGTCTAATCCTAGAAACTGGCCTGGGAGCTCTTTTGCATGTGGGTGTCCTTCTCAGTTGGTGCTGTGGTTGATGCAGAATGTGGAGACTACAGTGGGTAGGGCTGTAGGATGCTGGAAGCTTGGATCAAAGACATTTTTGGATGTGCATGTTAACCAAAAGGTATCCTTCCGTTTATCCTTCCATAAAAAAAGGTGATTGTGTTGTTGTATTGTTGTAAAATACAACTGAAGCTGGCTTGTGTTTGAGTGGAACTGTAGAAATTCACAACAGAAGTAGTTCTATTTATAAATTCAGCTTAAAAACATCATCTGTCACAGGAGTGAATGAGGATTAAAATAGCAGTTGCACGGCTGCTCTTTAGCTATTGTTAAATATTTACTCAGAAGAGCTGTAGAAGTGAGAATGTAGTTTGTCTCGGTGGACCTTAGCTCAGCAGCACTTAACACAAGGCAGTTCATCTGCGATGACTGCCTCGCTATTGGAGAAAATGGTTTCTCATTTTTAAGAAGCCACTTTTATTTTCACATCAACAGCATTGTTCACAAATATTCCAGTAACGTTCCTTTTGTTTTAAGAAGAGTACTTTCCAAAAACCACTTATCTCCAGTCTTTGCCTTAAACCTTTCTATTCCTAATTATGAACATGTTGCTGTTTGGCTTTTGGGACATACATCTATCTAATCACATATAAGGTGACATAAATTGATGTAGAATGATTAAAGGGTACCTGCAGTGAATTTTCACTGCAGCTATTTCAGAAGATCGTGTATAGTACTAGCAGTTCCATCAGGTAACATATGTCATAGCCCATTGTCAAATACATGCGAGTACTAAGTCACTGCTCACATTATCATCCACTGCCGAGTTGCATCCTTAGGATAACGGCAGAGTACAAACCCTCCAATAGCACAAACAATGACCGCGAACACGTACTTTCCACTTAATCTCACTCACTGACTGCTGCTTGTTTACTTGCACTCAATCACCTGGAAACTGGTTCCAGTCAGCAGTGGCTGCTCCCCATGGGTTCTGCCTCCACCCATAATTCACATAATAAGACAGTCCAGTGTGGAGCATGTATGGCTCCATGTGGAGAAATTCAAGAAATATAGGAACATTAGGTGAATTATATCAGTTGTGCAGGTTGCCGCCGGTTTAATTCAAACAGCATCTATCTAATCATGAGATCAGAGATTAAACTGTTACATCCACCTTTATAACTAAGTATAATCCGCTCATGCAGTCAAGCTTTGTGTAGCTTAATACTTCAGTTTTGGTTTTCCTGGTGTAAAGGAGATGTTTCACTCCTGTAGTCATTTGTTGGTAACAGTGTATGGTGATGAAGTATTGGATGTCATTGTACTGAGATGTGTTTCCTATTACTTCATTAATTATGCAAGTCAGGGTGATGATGAATCTGGCAAATATGTTGAGCTGTGACAGTGTTCAATCCACTACAGGTGTCCTTACTGTCTGGTAAACCTGTCATTAATTACAATTCCCATAATGGCTATTGTCATAATGAACTGGGGGTTTTTTTCTTATGATGGATGATATATTGCCCATTAAGGTGTACATTAGGGCTGTGTGCTATGATAATATATGTGTGATGACAGAAAATGTTTGTCGTTTAATGTTATGTTATATGTTTAGGTTTACAAATCAGAATCACAGGTACAGATGCAGACAGGAAATTTGCCTGAACAGCATAGAAACCTTGAGGAGAGTGAGCATGGCAAGGAAAGGGCTAAATAAATGTGTTGAAGTATTAAAGAAAAAGTAGTCAGATCTGACGAAGTGCAGTACAGTTATTTTAAACCATTTGCTAATTTGATTTACTGAACAATTTTTGTATCATTACATACCCTCTTATGTGATATCAATTAGCTGGTGACATAAGACTTGAGCTATGTTGCCCACCCCTCGGTCACACGTGTACTATTAAATAAAAATGAATTATGACATGCAAACATATTCAAGATAAAGCACACAATTTCAATATTTAACCTAATGCTAAAATCAGTTGCTTTGCAAATGTTTTGGTTTTTATTCATTCGTTAGTGAGCTAATGGGGACGGACGCTCATTCCCTAAACTCCAGATGGAAAAATTCCATTATTATTTATTTATTCAGTTGTAATTCCTTGGCTCCATTTTTTAAACCTAGTTTTGGTGCATTTTTACACTTAATTTAAATAGATACAGTGAAACATACAGGAAAGGCAGGAGGTGACATTCAGTAAGGGACCTGGGCCCAGAATCGAAATTGGCTGAATATTGATGTAAAAACTACTACATGTGATTCCAGTGGGAGCCATATTCCTCATCATGGCACTTAAATGCCATAGCAGTTCATTTAATCCATTAATCAGGATTTTATTTGGTTTATTTTAGGTAGAAACCCTCCCACACCCAACAGAAGAGAGGCAGACAGGTTTCATTGGACACTATAGTGTTGGAGAGTAAATATATGAATACAGGCCACGGCAGATCACTGAGCTGATGTTATACTGAGGAAAGGCCTCCAACGCAGACACAGATGAATGTGAGAGATGCTGTGTTAATCATCTGATCGCAGAGCGCTCATCTGCTCACGGAGCCCTCTGCCCTTAAGTGAAGAGACGTGGTCCATTACACAGCACTGCTAATCCTGCCACGAGTGCTGCTCGTAAGCGTCCTAATCCACACACTCAGATGTGCCAGCCGAAGGCTTTTCATCTCAGCAGTACATGCCAAGCTTCAAAGCTGGAGTATCTTATTGCTCATGGATGTACAGTATTTCCACTGTAAATTGAAAAAGAAATTACACTGTGAATACCTCTTTTGGTTACCAGTTATAGTGATTTGAAGGCATTAAACTTCTCATTAGACATTAACACTGATAATCACTTAGCCATTGATTGCTACTGATAACCATTTCCCAGACAATTTTTCATAATAAAGTACGATTTACAGTAGTAAGTATTATTGCAACATTTTGTTAAATTAAAAATGAACAACAAAGAAGTGTTTTTGAGACCATTATGTGTCTACGTTAGCAAAAATAATGAAATGATAATGTAATAATCTTAGTAATATTTTTTCCATGTGTTCTCACTGACTCTGGTAGTCCATTGAAAAGAAATTATCACTAAAAGGAAACTCGTTTCTACGATACACATACAGGAGTTGTAGGGCTCAGCTGCCAGGCTTATGTTGATCTCAAAGTTAAATGGCACCAGGGCTTTAGAGCCAGCTGGGAAATGTAGCTGTGAGGCAGAATGGAAGAATGATTCTGTTTCATTAGTCTCTCGGGTGAGTGGGTGTGGTCATGTGACATATACTGCTTTTACATCCCGTGAGGTGTGTGTAAAGTATTTTCTCTAGTCTCTGCAGTACAGTGTAGGCCTAATTAGGTGTCATAATGTGAGGAGGAATACCAGATATAGTCTTTCAATAGTCTAGATATGTTACAGTTGAATATTTCACAGTTCTATTTTTTTTCTTTGCAAAACAAACTTGTGATGTTTGCAATCTGTGTGATAAGCAAAAAGCACCATGTAGTGGCATTTTTCTCACTTCAGTCTAAGCCACGTGTCTATGACAAAAGACTCCATTAAAACAAGTGCAGTCAAAGCCACTGGGACATAGTGTGTTTTGTTTTTTTTTTTAAGCAGGAATGAATTAAACATTTTCTTAAATCATATAGCGTATTGGGGAATCAGTGTTAGGGTTTTGTTAATGTGGTTGATGTTTCCTTCTCCTGAGCCTCAAGTACTATGTTTGTTTGAAGCCATTCTGACTTTGATCACTTTGCTTTAAAATAGTCATAGAACAGATAAGTGAGTTATCAGGATTATTTTCCACCATTCTGTGATGCGGATGTGAGGTAGTCCACTGTTACTCAGCAAATGTCAGTGAATCTGTTTTTTGGAGACATGCTGTGAGCCTCTGTTGGTCTCATGCAACAGTCACATATGAAACATACCATAATGCTGTATATGATGAAGCTCATATTTTATACACAAGTAATTGAGTTCAGATATTTGGGTTTATTTATATAGACATGGGTGTATTTTTTAGGTGTTTGAGAGGTTGTCTATTATTGATACACACAGAACAGTCTCTGATAGCACTGTCAAAACGCACCCTCTTTTGTCGATCTCTTGTGACATTTCCCTTGCTCATAAAAATGGAAATATCCCTCATCTCATCATAATCCGATTGACAATGAGTGTGAAAATTTACACAGAAATGTGATATCAAGTAGTTTCCTGGCAGAGATTTCCATTTCTTCTTTGTGGGTGCCCACTGACTGACAGTGAGCACAGAAAAGCCAAGATTCACTCTGTGACAAAACACTCAACTTGCAGTGAAGTGAAGCAGAAATATCTGACAAAACTGAATAGAGGTTTGAGTTTGTCAGAGTAGGTTTTTTGTGAACAGGATAACATGGTTGCTTATAGTTTCTTGCAATGATAGAGAAGTCACTCCTTCAGAGCTCCAAACATACTAACTTGCACAGTGGTCCTGAGCTGTCAAAACACACTCACTGCAGTGTTTAAAATATACATCAAACGTTTTATTCCAGAAGGTGATCTGTTTCTCTAAAGCTCAGAATTTCATCTGTTTTCTGTATTTTTATTTGAACTTTTATTAACAAAACTCTGCCTCCTGCTTCTCTTTGTTTCTGTAGAACATGAGTGATGCCATGGCGGTCTTACACAAGCTGCAGACGGGTCTGGATGTGAATGTGAAGTTCACAGGTGTGCGAGTCTTCGAGTACACCCCAGAATGCATTGTGTTCGATCTGCTAGACATCCCACTCTATCATGGCTGGCTGGTTGACCCTCAGGTGAGATAAACTCCCCTCATCACGGCTCCTTTCCTTTATCCGCCTGAAATCCATCTTGTTTTATTGTGCTCCCGCAGTGTTGCTTCTATTCACTTTGCTTTATTTCAAATTCACACAGAGTCTTTTGAAAGCTTTGGTGCCATTCCAGAGAAAAAAAGGCACAAGAGTTTATTTAAATACTTAAAACAGGCTAGTTTTTGTATTACACAGTGATAGTAATTTCATTATACACTTTAGTCTGCATTACTTTTCTCTATTAGAAATTTTGCAGAATGTTTTTGTGGAGCTTTTTGTGAAGCAGTACTAAAGCAAGTAAATGTTCTTTCCCACATGTTTTAAATCATATTTTTATCTTTGTTTGCAGATGCATGACATTGTCAAGGCAGTAGGTAACTGCAGCTACAACCAACTGGTAGAGAAGATAATATCCTGCAAACAGTCTGACAACAGTGAACTGGCAGGCGAAGGTGAGTGCTCTGTTCACTGCTTCTTTTACCGACCTACCCTTCTTCCCTTTACCTTTTCCTTATCATTTTCATCTTTGTGTCATTAGAGGATGAGCAAAGAAGAGACCTTGTTAATGGAGCTGAGGGAAAATATTTAAATATACAACACCAACATTGCAATAAAGCTCATAATTCATACGGGGTGCTGAAGTCAACTCTCACATTATTTGTTGTTCCCAAGTGCATCTTTGCAGAGGAGCAGCATTTAGCAGTGTAACATTAATTCAGAGGCTCATTCGTTACATAGCAAATGTTTAGCGAACTGACAAGTGCAAACACACTCTGCATAAAACCACAGACTAAGTTTAAATAAAACCAGGACATACGTGCGGCTGCTCAACAAATGACCTACTTCCTCGGTTCCCAGTTTTCTCACCAGCTGTCTGTAACTTCTCTGCTAAATGTTTGCTCATTCAACACAATGCTTCCGGAGTGGTTGTCAGCTGGGCTTCTGCCAAGACATCGAGTCCATCATCAGCGATGACGTTGAAGTCTTGCATTCAGTCTTTTCTCCTGGAGTTATTTGTCATCAAGCTTAGGATGGAAATTGCTTTGAAGATAAGATTCAAGTGATATGATGCTGATGATGCCCATCACTGTTGAAGTCGACCTTTGCAACTCCTGTAAATAGTCATACCATAATATGATGTTTGAATGCACTCACATATTTAATAGTATTGATGAACCGATTCATTTCAGCTAGTCTCTAAAAGTTGTAACTACTTTTAGCTCAACCTCTTTCTCTGTGTTTGAGTATGGGGCTGATTCACTGGGTCTCTGCTCCAAAAGTGAATGGTGTTGTGTCTTACAGATGTCACTCACCATCTGCCTCTCTGAATAAACTGGGCCTCACTATAGTAACTGTTACCAACTCCAGCAGTAAGACACCAGAAAGTTTAAAAAGTTACTTCACAGCGTTTCAGCAGGATTTCCAATATTCTTTTCCAAACATTGATCTAAATTCATGAATGAGTAAGACGGGTTTTATGGCTGATTTATTTTTGTGAGAGGATTTAAGCATTTGATTATCTAATGACATGCTGATTAAAAACATTCAATTCCAAAAGACATAATAAGATACAGTTCAGCTGATCCAATGTAAGCACATGCCTAGTAGCAGAATAAGTTGAATTAGCAGATTTTCATTGCTTTTTATGTCAGACCACATACCCAAATTGCCCATTTTAGCTGGACCTACTGATTTCTCATGCTGCACAGCATTTAGTAAAAATTTGAACATGAATAACCCACCTCCCCCCAAAACTCCGCCCACTTCCCCCTGCGGAGAGACAGCGGACCACTCCCTCAGCACAGAGAGATAAACTCCCCTAAGCAAAATAAAGAAACCAGATTTCACAGGTCTAACCTTGACACCTAAATAAAAAACAGGAGAAAACGTAATAAAATAAAATGGGCTTCTCACCCTTACCTGGTATTGCTTGGACTATATGCAAACTATTTACAATATTTACAAAATACAGAAACTCCGAAACGCTCTCAAAGAAATCATACATCAAACTGGTAAATGTGGCGTTAGTTGGGAGCGGGGTGAGATGTCTTCGTTTTTCTTTCTAAAGGTTGTCTCCATCTCTCTCCACCAATCAGAGGACTGTGCGTCTTCCACGCTGGTCATTCCGTAGTGCGTTTGTTGCTCCAGGTGTACCAATCAGCAAAGGCCGCCTGAATTTAGGCACACCACTTCCACACAGACACACACACTCACACAACATACACTGATGAACTGACCCGCTACAGGCCAGTGTTGGATACACACAATGCAATATACATATTCATATACATATATGCATATACAACCTCAGGGTTATAAGACAGAGAGCGAGAGAGAAGTGATTGGTCAGGCTTTTATCAGAAATATATGATAATTAAACATTTTTGAGTTTCAAAACCTGGTGGATTTCTTTTACATTTTAGTTTGACACACGCTTATTAAGAGCATTTTAAGGTTATGTATGGATTAATGCAATTTCTTTTTATTGTGTATGTTTTTATTTTATTCTACGGACCTAGTTTTTGTGGCCTTAATAAAGCTTGAATAAATTATAAAAGAAAAGTGTAAAAATGCCAGATCATACAGTATACCTTTAAGTCCCACAATATATTCAGTTAAGACTCGTATTGTGTCCTATGTTTGTGTACGTTGATCATTTGCAAAACCCTTCTCTACACACTTTGTTTCCATATGCATTTCTTTTCCCCTCCGTCCACCCAGGCATCGTAGCGGAGCAGTTTCTGAGTAGCACCGCCACTCAGCTGACGTACCACGGTTTATGTGAACTCACATCCACCGTGCAGGAAGGAGAGCTCTGTGTCTTTTTCAGGAATAACCACTTCAGCACCATGATTAAATATAAGGTAAAAAGGACTGTCTGTGACACTATTACTGCGGTAGATAAGGGCAATTTATTGTAGAAACTTGTTCAGTAAATGTAGGTCTGGGCATGTTATAATCTGTCTTAATACTCACGGGTGATGATCAAAAAGCTCTTTTAATAAGTCAATGTGTTTTACTGTGAAAATTTCAACAAAAGCTAATCTTAGACACATGACAGTCACCCAATCATAGGTTATCTTCTGTATGTACACATTTGTGTCCCATTTCCAACATCTGCAGCCCATAGCTGGCCTGCTGCATCACTACAGCTGGGACAAACCTTTCCTGTTATCTACCAGAGGGGGAAATGAAGCCTGCGTACTTTCATTTTGAATGCTAGCCTGTTGTTGCCAATGTAAGCAAAGCTGTGCGTAACACCTATAACCTTCAGAGCACAGAAGGGCCACAACAGCTCAAGTTCCTTCATAATCACTTGGCTGCAGACTTTTACGTGATAAACAATCATATGAAAAATATGTAGAGACGGTACTTAAGTAACCTATAGTATATAATGTGTCTTAATGTGTGTGTTTCTTAGGGCCAGCTGTACCTCCTGGTTACAGATCAAGGTTTCCTTACAGAGGAGAAAGTGGTGTGGGAGAGTCTGCATAATGTTGATGGAGACGGCAACTTTTGTGATTCAGAGTTCCGGTTGCGGCCTCCCTCCGACCCAGAGACCGTGTACCGTGGGCAGCAAGATCAGATAGACCAGGTCTGAGTATTGGTCTAATAAGGCTGTACAGACCTAACATTTAACTGATGTGAACTGTGATTTGCACCCGCAGTCATAGGAGAATAGGAGAGAAGACTAGTCATGTTGCACTGGTCTGTATTGTCCTCAGGCAGAGAGATGAGTAATTTTACAGACATTACGACACACGCGGCGAAAAAAGAAAAAGCTAAAATTAAGCACATTCACTTATAATTCCGAGAAGCTCTGAAATGTCAAAAATATCACCCAAGTTCGTATGTCTGTTTCTCTCAGATTCAGCTTGTGAAACATCTCAAATTCTAAAAATGTCAGAGAAATTTCCTCAATAATAGATTTGTTCCCGCTCCCAGCACAAGTGTTTAAAAAAAGACACACGCACACAACAGCTTGAAAAGCACTTTGCAGGGCTGCGTAGCGCCACCCTCTGTCCTCATCCAACCTTCACTGTACCTCATTTCTTCTAGAATTGATAAAGCGTTGTGGTCAAAGGCATTACAATTTTTTCAGAGTTGTCTGTTCATTGGTGGAACAGTATGATCCACACAAACGATAACTGTTTGCTCTGCTCCCACACACTCAATGACTAGACAGGAACATGGGAGCTATTACTTTTTATGCTCTTTGCTTATGCAGGTCCAGTCTTCCTTACAGTATTTTAAAATAAAACTATTCTCACTATTTTTTAAAAATAAATTCAGTTGGATAAACAGAAATTTATAATGATTCTAGTGGGAAATATTTTTCCTAAACTACAGCACTTGAGGAAAATTGCACTAAAGTATTTCTATTTTATTTTAGTCTATACTAATTTGCTACATCTTATAGGTAAATATTATTATTTTCATGTGTACATTTTGCTGAAAATATTAACTTTCGAAATTCAGCTTAAACATAAAGGAAGTGGGGTTTTTTTTGTTTGTTTGTTTGTTTGTTTTTTAAATTATCGTGCCACAAGTTATTGCAGAAGAGTTGTAAAATAAATGAGCTTTGATGAAGATAAATGAAGACAGATATGAATTGGTTACTAGACCTGATGAAGTCCAGATTAGGTGCACCATAGTATGTAAGTGAGGATTTTTATATGTATGTTATGTTGCTCATATGTATTTTTTTTACTGATTTAGTCATGTGCTGTATCTTTACCTTTATTAGGATTATCTGATGGCGCTGTCGCTGCAGCAGGAACAGCAAAGCCAAGACCTTCAGTGGGAGCAGCTCCCCGAGGGCATCAGTGACCTCGAGCTGGCAAAGAAACTCCAGGAAGAAGAGGACCGACGAGCCTCCCAGTACTACCAGGAGCAAGAGCAGGAGCAGGCAGCGGCTGCAGCTGCAGCAGCACAGGCACAGGTGTGTGTGAGGGTGGTCGTGGTGGGGGGCAGTTGGTAGAGGGAGGAGAGTAAACACCTTAAACAAATGTTGCACATGTCATATCAAAGGAAGATTCTGTTCAGCTTCATTCAAACTGCAGGGAAATGTGGCTCATATCTGATAGTTTTGCTCATATGTGACTCAGATGGGTTTGTTTTTCAGAACTTTGTGAATAACACCAGTCGCGTGGAATCGGATCTTTCCAATTGTGAACTTGAATTGAACATTTCCAGTAGTCCTTAAATCAGAATTCTTGTGATTATTACATCCCTCTAGATCAGTATTCATCACAGTTCTGGTAGTAGGAGTCACTCTGGAAGGACAAACATAGATGAGAGCTTTTGGGAGGATGTTAGTGGAGGAGCAATGTAGTGTTATACCCCAGATGCATTCAGGTGACTCTGCTATTTGCCAACACATGAGTGGACGTATTTGAGTCTGTGTCTGAAAGCATTTAGAAAGAAATGGCAGAGTTGGGCCACAGAAGAAAGGGGCTGCATTGATATCCTCATTATCATCTGCTCATATAGTTGCTGGCTCACACTAAATGTCAAAATATAAATAATGTAATATAAAACCCTGATTTCACCTCTGTACTTTAGGTGCTTTCAGACCAAACCATCTTGGATTGAGAACAATGAACGTTATCTGCCCTTTCTTCTGTTTAGATTTGCATAACATTCATCATAGTTCTTTAGCACAAGGGAGTTAGTGGACTGAAATGTGATTATGGCCACATTGGAGGGACGCCGATATATTGACCGGCCAAGACATAGACTTTTTTTCAGTATCAGCTATCTGCCTTAATTGTTTTTTCGAATGCTGATATTTGATCAGTAGCAAAAATGTTATAAGATATTTGATCAGGCACCTGTGTGGGCAGCACTTAAAGTTCAATGAATGTCAAAAGAGTATTATGTGTACGTGTATTAAGAATTTAATTTATATTTCTGCATAAAAATGTTAATTACGTGAATGTTTCAATTGTATTTTATGGTCAATGTGCTTCAAAAAAAAATTGGCCTTAAATCTTGGCCTAAAAATCAGCTGTAGATATCAGTCATCAGCTGATTAAATTTTTAAAGGTCAGCATCACCCTTAGAAAACCCCATATCGGTCAACTTCTAGGCCACATACTAAAACTAGAAAAGCACTTGGAGAGCGCAGACCTCCGCCAAGATAGTGTTTGTATTTTTTATTTTTTTTAAGGTAGTGTT
>JAQQZY010000019.1:39880746-39895635 GCA_030068375.1 Ostorhinchus rueppellii | reverse complement strand
TTTAAGGTAGTGTTTGTACTTTTTTTTTTTAAGGTAGTGTTTGTACTTTTTTTTTTTTAAGGTAGTGTTTGTACTTTTTTCAAGGTAGTGTTTGTACTTTCCACCACCATTCTTGGTTTATTACAACCACTTGTTTCATTTAAATTAGAGAAACATGAAATATTGATGTAATGATTCACATAAATATGCTGTAATTTGTTTTTTTGGAAGAAGTAACCTCTACAATGTGGCAGCTCTTCTGTAAATGTGGTGTTTTCTGCTCTGTGTGCAGCAGGGTCAGCAGGAGCCCACTGAGGGAGACGAAGCAGACAGAGGAGGTGTAGGAGCAGGTGGGGCAGCAGCTGGTGCCGGGACCGGAGCGACAGCCGGCGCCACACCCAGCCCAGGGAAACAGTCCTCTTCTGGGGAGCGCAAATCGAAGAAAGAGTCGAAGGATAAAGACAAATGTGTTATTTTGTAACATACAGCTGTCAGTGTGAGTGTGCGTTTGTTTTCGTGCATTTGCTTATCTGTGAGAAAGGGGACGGCATTTGTTTCTCCATTGATTGGACTCAAAGCGCAGTCCCTGCTTGATGATAAACAAGGGAAAGAGATACGTGAGGGGAGACGTGACGAGACTAACAGAGGATCTGCTGTTCCCAAACCACTGGTGCCTGCTATCCTCTATCCTCATGGAACCTGGACATCAGAGGAAGGGACACTACAACGACAACTACCCCTAATCTTTCATAGAGTCAGCCAAACTTTGTTACAAGTTGCACAGTGCACTATATTTGTGATGTGGGGGTCAACTTTATTTGGGGTGGTATATTTTATAGCAAAACACATAATCTGAAGAAGCGACATTTCATCATGCTCACTAGATTTGTTTTTTTCCAGAAAAGTCACTCATTTCATTTCATTTTGTTACTTTTTCAGCTTATAAGCTTTTTGTACGTATCCATATTTACAAAACGTATATAGTCAGATCCACTTTTGGTTTCTGTTTTTTTTTTTTTTTTTTAAGTTGATGCCAAGACTCACTTCATTTGTGTCAATGTGTAACGGGTCGCTTTTTGGGAAATGTTTTTTTTTTGTTTTTGTTTTTGTTTTTTTTTCCCCTGTAAGCTGAAAGGGATTTTTCATGTAAACTTGCCTGTTGGAAACAAACACTACTTGTGTCCCCTCTTAAACATGATGTTTCTGAGTCATATGAACGTCTAAAGGGTTAATGAATGCCACATAGCTGCCAGATACTGTAGCTGCATAACAATGTTCCTTACAGCTTACCTTGTTCAGATTTGCCTTACCAGAGTATGGCAGTGTTGTATTCTGCTCAGTGTGAATATGAATGTGTGTGTTTTCATGCGTGTGTACATGTGTGATATGTGATGTTATGGTGTGTGTTACACGTGTCTCATACACTGAGCGTCACTGATAGGACAAGTTTTTGGAGCAGCCACTTGTTACGTGCTGTATGGGTTAAATAACAAATGCAGCATATTTATATAGTCTTTTATGGTCTGTTATCTCAGACGTGTTTGAGTTTGAAGTTGTTTGTGTGAGACATGACTAGATCTTGATGTGTGAGGTTTGCACTCGGATCACAGCAGGTTAGAGTGGATGACAGCCTATACAAACGGTATGAAAGGCTCTTTCTCATAGGCTCATTTGCAGAGATGTAATGTGTGTGTGTGTGTGCGGGCACTCTCATGATCTTCCCTGTAGGATGTTCGATGTAGAAGTTCACTTTCAGCTAGACCATAATTTATCATGCAGTTTGGTCATTTACATGTACTAATCCTCTGGTCTAGTTCAGTTAATAGTTTGGCAACATGTACGTTTCTTTCCACATAGCTGCTTCCAAACATACAATACAAGCTCATCTGAGTTTAGCACGTGTGATGTAGGCTTTTCCAGACTTTTCAAGCATCATCATATATCATCAGTCAGGTGGAAAATAAGATATAAGAAGTCCAAATGGAGCTGTCCTCAGACTTAGGATACACAGCACATGCTTAAACTGCATTTCACTGCTACACTGAGCATGTAGTCACATGCTGTATATATTTTTAGTTCTAATGGGAAACGCTAGTAGTTTGTGCCATTATTGTACCATGGGACTGCCTCCTGAGAAACCTTTCTATACATTCCAGTTGGATGCCTTGACTCAAGCCTTCTGATAGTCCGACTGAGGAGACAGTCACTGAACGAGGCTGTGAAGTGCTCGTACAGCCGTCTCCGATTTTTGTGCAACAGTTCTGTTCAGCAAGAACAAATCCAATGTGAGCAGAACGGGGGGATGATTACCTGGAGGCAGCGGGCTACCTACTGTGTGGGAACTCTTTCTTATGGGCTTTATTTGATGGCAGGAGTGTTATCTCCATGTTTGTTTGGCCCTAACAAGGCTATATTTTGTATATACAGTATGACAACGCCTTACAACATTTCAACATATTTTATAAGACAAAAGGAAACAGGCGTATCAGCAGAATGAGACAATCCATACGTGTCGACATGAGCATCAGAAATCCTCTCAGGCCTTTTCAGATGGAACATGCGCTTGAGTGTGTTTTTTATGGTGTGCTTGGTGTTGGCCTGCAGTCACTTTCTCAGTTTGAAGTATGTATGTATGTACACACAGCTGTATACACAATACATTTTGGAATACTTTGACACTTTGAAGAACTCAACACTACATGAGTTTAAACCGTCATTGTTGAACCTCGCTGTCAAAAACATGTTGAGCTGTTCGTCTTGTTACTTTCTACTACCTGAACAAGCTAAATTGTTTTTGGACAGGGTTAAGGCGCAGTTAATTATTACACCCCTGTTTTTTTCCATTCAGCCTAAATAGATGAAACCCATTTATTACAGATCATACATGTGATCCTTAAGAAGTGAAAGCAGGAAGGCTTTGTGGTAACGTCACGTATCTTTTTTTTTTCCTTTTTTTTAATTTTATGTAGGTTATCCTTAGGGGGGCATAATCCCAAATTTCACTTTGTTCATGTCTCAGTTTGTGATGTGAATATCCTGACTAAACATTCCAGGAAAAATCTTAAAATGAAACTGGTTAGGATTCGATTGTACAAGTGTGAAGAGTGAGAAGCGACACATGCCATACACTAATTTTTTTTTTAGCTCCCTACTCCAAATCATTATTGCCATTTTTTTTTTCATTGTATTGTGTTTGTCTTCCCCAAGAAGAATTGATCAGAAGGATATTGTGTGTTCAGTGTCTCAAAAGTGATTTCTTGTTTACCTTGTAAAAGTGATGGTGGGGTAAATGCTGTAAAGTTAGTAGTTTTGACAAGGTGGTTGTTAAACATGTAGTTGTAATTGGTTTGCACTGTTACATTGATATGCACTAACAGAAAAGAAACATACCTCATTTTATACAGAACATAAAATGTGCAAGAGTGCTTTTGTTCTTTGGGTAACTTTTAAAAATTGAACAATGGCCAAAAGAAAGATCCCAAGTCGGTAGTGGTTTCTCTTTGGCCAGCTAATTGTTCATTTGTAACAGTATGAAAGGGCTGTTTAACTGTTTTGGCATAAAATAAAGATTTTTATTTTGGAAAAAAAAAAAAAGTACCATTTCGATAGAAGTTAGCAATTTGATACCTTAATGTTGCTGGTACACTAACTAGCACAGAGCTAATGGATGACAAAGGAAAGTTATGAGTTACACCAACAGATGGATTTCATTCGTTTGGATATTGGACTGAAGCTGCAATTCATTATTTTTCTCAAAGAAAGACAAATGTAGGATGGACACAACTGGTACTTGACCAAGTCAGCAAAAAACGGTGTAGATACACCTGTAATTCAGGTTATTTCTCCAGTTCATCACTTAACTGTAATATTTTTCACAAATGGGATGGCGAGCCCTTAAAAGTAGAAAAGGCTGTTTCATAAGGCTCGAGTGTTATCTTTGTCGCTGAGGGAAATGTTCATTCGTGTTGTATGAGACACACATCCTGAGTGCTGAACAATCTGAAGGGAGATGTTTTTAATGCAATATCAAATTCCCAGATTTTACTTTGTGGTGCATGTTTAATGTTGACTGAAATGTTTGGCAGAGTAAAATTTTATCAGCTACCCCGAGCATATAATTTCCATTTCTGAATGACCCATTATGTTTATACTTCACATAACACATACAAGCAAAAGGAAGCGTTTGTGAATATGGGAGGTTACTCATTTGTGTTGTTTTAAATGTTCATCTATTTACATAAATGACCAAATAATGTATGTAGCCTTTCACATTACAGTCACATAATGTATATGGTGATATAAATACATATATATAAATATATAACAAAATGCCTTATAGACGAGGGACATTCAACCTGATTAGAAGTACGAGGATAATAAAAGACTTAAATAAATCAAGTTTGTTCTGTTGTCATTGATTGTAATGAAGCCTTAGACAAACCAATGACAGACTGATAAACTCACAAGGATACACTTCTATCACTCAGATTTAACTGCAGCTGAACTTATTTACATTTGATGCAAATTCCATCTTAATGCAGATCCTATTTAAAGAAAGACACAGTAAAACAAGTATGCAGTAACTTTTGGTGTTGCACTCTGCACACCTTGGATCTACATGTATGTAGTCATAGAATCACTTGGAATTTAAGAGAAACTAGCTTGTTGACCTGTAGAGATCCACAGGTTCTAGATGTGGTAGTTTTTATGCCGTTGTGTAATTCGTGCATGCTGTCCAGCAGTCACTGCCAAAGTGTTCTGGGTATAGCAATGTGATCGTATTCCAGAATTACTAACATCTCCCAAAATATTGGTCCCATCAACTTGTTCTCTAGTCTGTTCCTTGACCAAAAATACATCAGTATGCCAAACTGTAGCAGCCAGCTGTTTACAGGTTTTGCGTGAATCCCCAGACATACTCGCAGACAGAGGCCACTTAGCTTTTATAATATAGATATACCAACACTTGACTGAACTCGAACTGGGGCCAAGTCAGCCATTTGTTTTAATATGAATTTTTAGTTTTGTTAGATTGGCAGTGTTTATTAGTGTTCAAAAACTGCAGGTGAATTCTACTTATATTTCTTAATATTTGGCACGAAAACAATGTAACAATGACTTCAAGATTAAACCAAAAACCAAGAAAAATCTCAATTTGGAATAGAAAGGTTTAATGTGAGAAGGAACCAGTTAGGAAGCAACATTTGACTACAGACTTTTAGCAGTTGGTGTGAATCAGTCTGTTCCTCTTACACTGGGGTCAGGTCAACGTCTGACTGAGATGCATCAAGTCAACATTTAACTGTCTCAACCAGCATCTTTATAAAAAATGTTCATGTTGGAAGAAGCAGCTTTTAACTTTTTTGAAATGTACTTAAATCCAAGGAAACAGAAGTAGATAATGTTTTTTGACCAAAGTATCACCATTCTATTAACCATCAAGGTTGAAGTCTGGTGTAAGTGGCCTGTCTAATTATCTGACTAAATCCACAATTCTGAAAATTTTATAACAACAGAGCAGATTAACTACAAACTATCAAATAGCTGACAGTGTTAGTCTTGTTTAAGATAATTCTTGTGAAGTGTCTCATTCATTCTTAGATTTATCAAAACGTGGCTTTTATATTTTGCAACATCTCCAAGAATTACAGTCTACATACTGCCGGCTTCACATTTAGACTGGAAGTAGTTCAGTGACTGAGAAACCTAAAGTACCAGAATTGAAGCAACTTTTGGCTGTCAAATAACCTACTATAACAATGCAAATATGAAAAGAATCTCAACAGTTTGTGATAAAATGCATGGCCTGCAGGAAAAAAAACTGAATGTCAACTTTTATTTGCGACACAGGCCTGTAACAAGTTATGAAAAATTTGCTATGAATGGACATTGTTTTTTCTCTTAAAGAATTCACACCAATTATAACCTCAAAATAATTCCTGTATAGTCTTTTGCCTTATAGAGAAAACATCAAAAGGATCAACACACCTTGTCAATTTATGAGCTCTATAATTCACTAAAATAAGACATAACACGGGAGAACTGAGTGACATCAGGATCAGAAGAATCAAGACGTTGACAATGCATTACTGAAAATGTACATAAACACAAGTACCAAGAAAGTTGGTGAGATCACTGGAAAACTTGTTACAAAGATCTAAGTCTGTACAATATGTTCCTATAGAAGTAAAACTTGTGCACAGGGTTGAATAACGGTAACAGCAGAACTGCCAGGAAAACCCTACACTGAGGTAAACACTTGTCTATACAAAATAAAATAGCGTTAAACTTCATAGCAACCAATGTGCCACATAACACAACTTATCTTTTAAAAATAAAGACTTGAGAAAAATCATCAGATTCTTGGGTGCTTTCAAAGTCGCAGAATTTGGTTGCACTTAGAACTGCCGTTGAGTCCCTTTAAAGGGTTTGAATCCACCCACATTGCCTCCGCTGGGAATAGAGCTGCTGGTGATCTGTACAATTCGGTTCATTCCAGTTGAGGAGTGACTAGAGAAAACCAACAAAAATCCAGTTAAACGTGGTTGAGGACAAGGAGGCCTGATTACTGTCTGATCTGGAACTGTATTTTACCTGGAAGGTGGAGCCATCATGCTGCTACGTGTATCACCCATTCGGCGATTGTCTGGGAACCCTCCACCCTGGGAACTGGACCCACCGTGCCATTCCTTCCTCAGTCCCTGATCCCTGTTGTGACGTTCCACCACAACCTGTCGGCCTGAACTGAACGGCTGGTTGGACAGAAACCATTTGGAGTCAGGTGAATCTACTATGAGTTGTACACACAGCCTAATATAGCTTTAAAAAAGTGTAACATACTGATATGTTCAGAGTTTTCTCCAACTGTGTTTTTTTACTCAGTTTAAAACTATGTATTATTACATAAATGTGGGCTTCAAGTATTACATTGTACGCAAAATCTCATTCCAACTCTTGAAGTCAACACAGGATTCCAATTTCACAAAAACTAACATGGTATCTTCTCTGTCTAAAATAATAGTGAATTCTCAGTACAATTATTATTTTCCTTCAGCTTGGGGGTTACATCTAAGCCTTATAATGAAGGAGAAAACCCAGTCATTAGTTAATGAAGGACCAATGGAACGCACTCCCACTGGAAGGCAAAACATCAGCTGACCTGGTCACTCATCACCATGGGTCTTCCTCCCTCTCGATCATTGAAGCTGCTTCTTCCACGGCTGGCTGAAGAGCCCCCTCTCAGTGCAGGGCCCGGACCATCTCTGCCGGATCGCTCTGGACGCATACGCATAGCTCCACTGTTTAGCAAGGATGAGACAAGAAATAGTTTTACACACAGAATTCAGCTTTTACAAACTGAAAGCCATCTTTCTTGGTCAAATGCTAAATTTTTACCGTATATCTCCTTTGTTGGTGTTCATGTTGCCATCGTTCTTCCATCCATGCCCTCCGTCCCTGGGGGAACGGTTGTGTGACATGTTAGGCATCGTAGCTCTCCCTCCCATAGGACGATTGTGCATGGGCACGGGCCGCCTTTCATCTCTGTCCCTGCGGTCAGTGTCTCGGAGTTCAGTGCGTTGAGGAGGTGGAGGCTCAGTCCTGCGGACTGTGTCAAAGCTCTTGGGGTAGCGTTCAAAGCCAGAGGCAGGTCGACCCTTCTTTACTTCTGGCTCACCATCAAAACGGTTTCGTCTTTAATAAAAAGGATAAATGTGATTAATACCAAAACAGAAAAGAAAACAGAGATAGAGAAAGTTAATAATCTACCATCATGAACTACTAATAAAAGAGTACAATACTCTTACTACAGTTACCTCTTCTTACTATTTGGTGTTAACTACTTACTAAACTGGAGGCTGACAGTTATTCTTTAATAGTACAGATGATTTTTGCCAGATTGATTTTCCTATTGGTTAAACACTGTACCTATCATATGTAGGCTGCTGCTCTGAAGCTGCATCTGGAAATCGACCCCTCTCTCTGGGGCTGAAATTAGTAAAGCGGTTTTGTTGCCGGTTGTAGTTGGAGCCTTGGTTCAGACGAACATCAGAATCAGACTGCATCTTCTTGTTGCCATTCCAATATGGATCATCCCTGCGCCTGAAATTAGACGAATGAAGATTTATTCAACAGTATGGTATTATTCACTGTAACTTTAAACAAAAATGTATGTGATACTGCAAACTTCACTAGTCAAATACAGAATGCATACCCATGTTCCACTTCACGGCCTCTTTTAAGGTTGTTTCTCTTTTCTTGCTCATAGCGGAGTTGCTCTTGCTGCCGCCGCAGCTCCTCGCGTTCACGTGCCATGCGTTCTGCCTCCTTTCGCCGTTCCTTAAAGATGAAAATATCAAAATTTACTAACTAAATATTTAAAAAAAACAAAAACAAACAAAATGCCTACAATAGCATTTTTAAGAAATCAATGAAAATTTTGCAGATTACAAGCCAACAAATTCTGGACAACTGTGACAGACATTAATGGACCACTAAGAATCACTGTATGGCTGTTTGTTTTAAACCCTCAGCCATTATTTTATATTTTAAGTTTGGAGTTTTCACTAAACATTGTCACTGTACCTGTTCTATACGGAGCCTCTCTCTCTCTAGTCTCTCTCGCTCCAGACGCTCCCTTTCCAGTTTTTGTCTTTCCATCTCAAGCCTTTGCCTCTCCCGGAGCAGGTTCTCTCTTTCTTCACGTTCCCGCAGAAGACGAACGCGCTCACGCTCCCGACGTTCTTGTTCTGCAATTTCACGCCGCCTAAAACACAAGTCAGTCGTTTCAGATCTAAAGAACAAATTTTTACTCAAATGTTTTCAAAAAAAGTCAAATTCAAAATACCTTCGCAGCTCAACAGCTCTTCGGACACGTTCCATACGAGCCACACGTTCACGCATTCTCTGCTCTTTCATCTTTTCAAAGGGAAGGATTTCTTTTTCTTCTCCTTTATTCATGAAAGGTCGCTGTTTGTCTTTCATCATCTCTAACTGGAAGGCAACACAAAGAAATTTAAGTGTGCAAGAACATCTTAAGTGAACTCTGTTAGTACCAAACTTGAGTTTTATACCTCTTCAGGAGGAATCAACCATTTGGGCCGCCGCTGCATATTCATGTTGTTGAAAGGCTGAGGGGAAAAAGAGCATCAATTGTAAAGTGTGTCCATGTAGTAAGGGTAAAAATAAGCTTTAATATGATTAAAAGGATTTCTCTTCATTTGATTTAGTCTTACCTTATCAAAATACCGTCCCCTTCTGAAAGGTCTCATTTTGCCAAAATTAGATTCTCCTTTGCCATGATCCATCACAACCATCTTCCCTGGACTCTTTCCTTTAATTAAAAAGAAAACAAAAGAAAAGAAAAAAGTAGTAAAATTTTTTTTTTTCTCACAAACAATACTAAACATGGCAGCATGCATTTGTCTGTTTACTGGAAGAGTAAAACTAAAAGAACAGTAGACAGTAAAAGAAAATTAAACATACGCCCATATTTTCTGTCATCCTTCTTGGAAGGATCTTGACCAAAGTTTGATGTCATTGCCTCAGATTTTCCACTTTTGGCTTCTGGTTTCTTGGAAACATCTTTGTCTAATGATTTCTCCAATTTCTTGTCTTCTTTTTTGTAAGATGGCAGGGCTCTATGCAAGATGAGAACAAAATGGTTAAAATTTAGTTGTAAAGAAAAGCCTCAGTTTTTCCACTTTCTCTCCTATCACCCACTTGTTAGGCACTTTTGCCCCCACAGAGCTGCGCTTATCACTTGATTTGCTGGCACTGGTTTTGTCCTCTCCTTCCTTTTTCAAGGGCTCTTTTTTGAATGGATCATTTTTTGCCTGAAATGAAAAAATAGAAATAAATATTAAGGACAAACATTTAATTTGTAAAATAATAACATCAACTCCTCTACGAATTATTCCTTTGTGATTAGTAAAAGTTGTAATCCCTTAATATTGAACATAAAAGAAACTGAAAATCACAGATCACTACAAGCTCCTGACATGCACTTTTTAAACTTACCCTTTCGACATATATCTGCTGTCCATGGAGCTCTGTACAGTCCAGATGGGAGACACAGCGCGTCACCTCTGTACTGGAAGACATCGTCACCAAGCCGTAACATTTTGAGCCAGGACTGCGGGCATTTGTTACCACCTTTGCACTTAAAACCTGTTGGCAAAAATATTGGTTATACATTTTCCCTATTGCACTAAACAGAAAATTAGAGACTTTGTCCGACGGGTTATTCACCTTGCCATATTTGCCAAACAGATTCTTTAGATCAGCTGCTTTGGTGTCTGAAGACAGACCGCTGACCCATATGTTACGAGAAGAGCTGCTACTGCTGCTGCTGGCCACACCTGATAAAACATATTTACCACCACTGAGTCTAAAAGTCAGTCTAACAATAAAGTTCTTAATATTTATGGCATAATTTGGCATTTAAATTCTTACCCTTTTCATCTTTTGCAGCTTTTCCATCTCTGTCTCTTGAAGAGCTACAAAGCAAATGTTGCATCAAGCAAGAAAATCAATAAGCATAAATGAACTCTGATGTTAGGTGACAGGCAAACATCTAGTCGAACAAGACATTTTTTCCATTTTGAAAAAAATAAAAAGAAATAAAATCCTTAAGGCAAGGCGTAGATCTGAACCAATGTCACAAAGGCTTCATTGCTTTTCCAGTGGTGAGATGGATCAAGTTGTCAGCCAATTTATTCCCTCGACCAATGAATTCTTCAGAAGTTTGCACAACTTCACAGTGAAATCATTTGACCAAAAAATAAAAAGTAAAAAAACCAAAAAAATAAAAATGCCATCACATGGACTAATGCTCTTTTAAATGCCTTGTGTAGAAACTGGAAAAGGTTTTAAAACTGCTGGAAAGGTCAAAGTAACAAAATAATAGGTGTTTTTCAAATAAACCAAAGCAGTAAATGGCAGGATTAGGTACATCAGTGAAAATTCCCCTTAAGGCACAAAAAATCTTGAGGCTACCCCACAATGATGCGTTCTTAGTGAGCTGGACTTGGTAGTAGTATCAAAGAACTGACATAGAAAGACAAACCTCTTTGCTTGACCTGACGCCCCAGTAGTGGAGGGGCCTTTCTTCCCAGAATCCTTGTCTTTGTCTCCCGTTTCAGCTTTCTTCAAGGCATCTCTGCCCTCTTTCTTCATGGGTTCACCCTTGGATCCGTCATCTTTCTTACCATCCTTGTGGCCCTCCATCTCTTCCACTTTCTCGTCATCGTCTGGGCCCATCTCAGCAGAGGCCTCTGGCTCATCAGTACCCTTGTCAGCTTCTGGATCTGGAAGTTTCACATGTTTACCTGTTTCCAGGAGATCATCCCCATCAACGTCAAGGGTAATGGCATCTTCATTTGGGATAGAGACGGACAGATGGTCATCCTCAGCATCTTTAGAGGAATTCATGGCTTCAGCTTCCATCTCAGCCAGTTCTGACTCGTCTGGGTCGGCGTCCTCATCCATCTCTGGGTCAGCGTCTGCTTCAACCTCTGGCTCCGTCTCTGCGTCACCCTCTGGCTCAGAATCTTCTTCAGCCACCACAGCCTCTGGCTCTGGTTCAGCCTCAGGCTGAGTGAGGCTGTCCTCACTGGGTGCAGGCTTAGAATTTTCACGAGTACCATCATCTGTATCAGTTACATCTGAGGGATTTAATAAGGATAAACATGGCAACAAAACACAACTTTTAACATTGACATGACGCATGTTACTTGACCTAAAAGTAGAATAGAAAGCACATTTAGTGTTAATGGTCATCGAGGGCGTAGACACCACAGGAAGACACAAAACACACAATCTTCACTGAACATGGGGAACTCTTCATTTCTTGTCACACCTAAAGTACTTGAGTCACATTTTATACTGCATGTGCAACAGCAAGTGCTTCTTGAAATGTAGAGCAGCTCTCCAGATGACCATCCCAAAGTTCAAATGACAAGAAAACCTCATCAGTTCATCACTTGATGTCTTCAGTTATACATAATGCCTCCCCAGCTGAGCAGTCCGTGGCAAATCCTCCCAGTGGTGGTAAATCTTCTGTATCTTCTCAATTTCTTCAATAAATGTCATCAATGTCTTATGAGCAGATTTCCGAAAACTCAGCAAAATTATCTCCCATGTTCAAATCCAATTGTACACAACTGTGCACAAAAAACGTGTCCCACCTGGCTATAACAGTCCGTGCTTGCAGGCCATCGCTCTTTATTGTCAACATCATCTTGGGTCTGCAATTAGCACCATTTTTATGGATTATGTCTATGGCATAATCCTAACAATAAGAAGTCCCTTGATTTCAAATGGAATTCTGACAAGGTGATGTGCATTTACTTCCAAGGAGTCTAGTAATTCTTGATGAATTCAAAGTCTTACACACATCCGGTCTACAGAGAACTAACTCTGGAGTAATGTGTGTAACACCTGTAGGTATGGGGGAGACGTCAATCAAAATGTCACCAGTAAGGGACAAGGATCCTTGAGTTGACAGATACTTCTTTCATATCAATGGTCATTAAAAAAGCATGTTTGATGATCCTCTGTTGTCATTTCTCAGGGAAATGTAAACAGTTGAGTGTTGATAGCCGAAATCCACTGAAGACAGTAGTACTTGACAATACTGAGCTGTCCAAGAAAACTGGGTAACGGAATGAAGGCAATAAACATCCAGTGTGTCATACCAGTTGTGACAAAATAGAGAACTGTCTTCGTAAAGCATGTCCTTGGTGCTCATTTTAGTGTACAGTGAGTGACCCAGTGTGGTAGCTGTCAGAACCAATGAATTACCACTAGATGTAGTAAATTATGGGTTCTATTGGGACTTTGTGACAGTGCCCACCAACTGTGAAAACAAAACTGTACATATTAGTATTTCATATTAGTGTACCAATGTACGTACCTTTCTCTGATTCAGACTCTTCAGTCTCCTGAAATGGAAAACACTTAGGTAAGACAACAAAATTCAACAAAACAAGTAAATTAAGAAACAATGGCCCTAGTACTGCACTTGGCAATATTTTTCACGCTTTCATCTTTAAGTCTAAAATCCAAAGTGACTCCATCGCTTAATCTTAAAAATTGATCATGTCTCACATTGCAGGACAAACATTTAAAATTTTTTCCTGATATGCAAATTAATGTTGAGGGGAAAAAAGTAAGATGTGGATTTACCGTAAAATGATCGTTTATCAGTCATGTTAGCCCTATCAAAACTTCACAAATTGTGACACTAGAGATAAAATAGACTTAACTCTCAATTTACAAATCGACAATTTCTCTAAAAATGTGGTGGATTGTAATTCAATCATTGTGAAGAACACTTATTTTACTGTGTACACATTACAGGCAATACAGAGTATAAAAAGGTTGTATTTACCTTGGAAAATCCATCTTCATCCATTATGGTGTCAGCATCTGAATCCACTTTTTTTCCTAAGATGTGACAAATATTGAACATTTGACACACAGAGCTCAACTTAAAAAGGCACCATGTTCCTAAAATTAACAGTAAAGAATTACCTTTGGTTTTTCCTCCTTTTCGAATTGGAGCATCACATGGAGGTTGAATATTAATGTTTTCTGGATCACCACCTTCATTGTCGATAGCCTTAAAAAAAAGAAACGCTATGTAACCAAACGTGTCAAATTTCTTACTAAATCTTACAATGATTGACAATAAAGAAAAACCACATGCACACTTTAGTCACCACAAAAAGCAACACCAATAATAGGTCTGGGAGGCATGTGTTCATATTTTTAACATTTTGTTTTAGATTACAAGACCGAAAAACTGGTTTTGGCCTCCACTTGTCAATCCATTCACTAATTTACGTTCACATGAAACAGTGCATGTGTTGAATGTGCATAACAAATTAAGGGTTAAATTTTAGCCATAACATTGTGCATCTTGGTAAATCAAACACAGTATTAAATCAAAGGTCGTTAATATCGCTTGCATGTGGGGAGACCTGACGCAACGTGTATTTAGCCGTAATCTATGTAGAACAGCTTAAACCAATCACGATGAGCTACACGGCGAGCGTCAAACCATCGGGTCCATCAAGGGGTTCAACGTGATAACAAAACAGAGAAAATGTACCAGGCCACCTTACCTGTGGCTGTTAATAACTAAATGAGGAACCTGTTTCTGACCCTAACCTTCCCTTTACGTCCTAGAAAACATAATTACTCACGATGTTTCCCTTAATCATAGGCGGTTTTAAGGAATGATATGAAGGATTTGGTGAATCATTGGTTAATTTTAGCAACAAGGTTCCGTTTCACCCGTGGTCATTTTATAACAGCTAACTAGCAAAAAATCGTCAAAACATTAGCTGCTAAAGTTAGCATTAGCTGCTGTGCATCGCGTTCCATTGTTCGTCGCATTTTCTTGGACATATTAGCTTTATTTGTAGTTACCTCTTGAAGTCTGGCAACGAGGACGCTCTTTACACCCGAAGTATCCAAATTCCTTCGTTTTAATTCAGATTTAAGGTCTACAACTCGTAAATCCGATATTTTCTTTGACTCCGTGGAAATGGCACCCGACGCCATTTTACCTCAAGATTACTGAACATCTGCGCGCGCACAGACTGTGTTTTCCGTTTCTTCTTCGTTTAGATTTGCTGTAATACTATGCCACAGCGCCACCAGTGAAACGACGCTGGTGAATGAATGAACAGACTTAGGCCATTACACTTTTTTCAGCCGTTTTGGTACATTTCTCAGATCACAATTGAAATTCTCAAAACTACTTGTTCAGTCTTCACATCATTATGTCATTTGTGCACATCAAATAAACAGTTTCCCATTTCTTTTAATAAGTTGTAAATACTTTGGCGCATCCATGCAAATGATTATGTACAATTCTCTGCTGTTTCCCACGTTATCAGTTTC
>JAQQZY010000019.1:39855332-39870909 GCA_030068375.1 Ostorhinchus rueppellii | reverse complement strand
CTGGGATAGGCTCCATGCGACCCCCGTGACCCTAATGAGGATTAAGCGGGTATAGAAGATGAATGAATGAATGTTTTGAGTAATGTATGTATTTCACTTTTGGATGTTGTCGAGTTGGTGGCAAGATGACACTGATAATATCTTTGTTTTTGTTTTTTAAGTTTGCTATCTCTTTGCCTATAAAGTGGGATACACCCCAAATCTCCTTTCTTGGCGACGCTGAAAAAGGAGGGGGAGCACAGAACAAAGATCGCTATCACTGGAGGGTGTTCAATCCTCTGTTTTTTTCCTAATAATGTGCTAGTGCAAATCTGTTCTGCTCTTGTAACCAACAAATGTGGCAAATTACATCACTGTCAGTGTAAAGAGTCTTCTTGTGAAATATTCATGATTTTTTTTTTTATTTTGTATTTAAATTTCATTTATTCATCACATCACTGGTGTATAAAGGCATTATCATATTCAAAACGATCAGTATGTTCTGTTCATCCAGTTTTTTCCTTGAAGCCTGTTGGGGTTGCACCACAATTTGGACAAACACAATGTATTTTATGTATTTTTTTTCAACAGACCATTGCACCATTAGTCATAGAAAGGTAATGGATACAATTTGCCCTCAAGCTCAGAAGCAATGAGATCTCTGACAATGCAGAATAAAAGCACAATTCTGCCATGAATTAACATTTTAATTGAGTAAAAGTGATAGAAAAAAGAAAAAAAGAAAGAGGTGCAGGTTAACACAAGAGCTGAATCTAATCTAATTTTTAATCATGGTAAGGAGGAGGCTCATTTTGAAACACCTTCTGGCGAGGTCAGGCAGCATGTTGAATAGACCTCCATCTGAACATATTGTAGCCTTTACTGCACAAGCGCTACGATTCCAACTGATCTTCCTTAATGTCCATCTGCTGAAAAGGATACAGAATTGGGAGATGTGCAGATCTGTACAGCAGGGTGATTTCACACTGAAGAGGTAAAAGAAAGCAGACAACACACTTTGTCTCTCTTTCTGTGTAGCGTAAACATGCTCACAAATAGCCCCAGCCCTCCATTTCACATGTTGCTGGTGCAGCGTGTGCCAACCTTACATAAACCCACAGTCTGGGTGAGAAATGGATTCATCAGTGGTCTAGGTTTTGATTCGAGTCATTTTTTACAATGATGGCAACACACATATTATATGTTCTCTGTACTGCTGTAAAGGCTTGGGTTATTGTGGGTGCGTGGAGTGTATTCATGGTCTGAAAGATGCTTCTTCCCTATCCTCTCCAGGGCCCCACACCTGACAGCTGTAATGGAAACTGTAGCTCTGTATACTTGTTAAAACAGCAGGTTTCTCCACATTCTGAATATGAAACATTACAGAAGTCGTCTTGCTGTTGGTCTTCATATTAGACACCAATTATTCTTTCTTTCTTTCTTTTTTTTTTTTTTTTTAACAAGAATTGGTCATATTTACAATAGGATTGCTTTCAAAAGCCACACCTCTGATTCTATTGAAGCCATTTAGCTTTCGCACTGGTTCTGCTGCTGTGGACCTAAGGGAGAATGGAAAGTAAGTTGCGGTGGCTCTGTGGTGGGAGGCAGGTGGGAGAAAACTCAGACACTGTTGAACAGAGGCCTTTGCATAGAAACAGTAGGTCTCTGAGGGGAAAACAGACATTTGTTTACAGCGGGGTGAAAGCACAGAGGCAAGTGATGAAACCAGCCCTCTGAATGTTCAGTTAGAGCAGGTGTGTGATGCCATAGAAAAGTTTAATCCTACCAATATTACGAGGTTAAAAAAAAAAAGATATTAAAATGGAAATTTGCCATATCAGATCCAAATTCAGGTCACAACTGCATTTTAGACCTAGATAAGATAGAATCCCACAGCTTCTCTTGCACAGACATCAGTATTTTAATTACAGTTTGCACAGCCGTATCATTAGGTGCATTGGGTTTTGTTTATCACATCACACACACTGCACGTAACTGTCAAAACTGTCTTTAAGGTTGTAAGGTGTTTTTGTTTGTGTAACCTCATGGATGCTTCATCACAGTGCCTGGTAGCTCAATTTGCCCAGGGTGCTAAGCAGCAGTCCTCATGAGGAAAATTGGAATAGAAGTTACACTGGGGAATTATGGACTTCACTCACAACACAGTTATACACCACTCAAACAAATGAGTAAATCATCTACATGAGTATAGCTGCAATTACATGAAAATGTCCATTTGAAAACATTTTATCCAAGGAAAGCAGATCTTGTTTTGCTTTTTGTCAGTATATCAGCAGTTCCACAGTATCTGCAGTACACGTGTATGTTCTTACAGTCCATAGATTGACAATGATATAGCCGACATCTGCCATATTTTTATGGAAGGCTTAGGAATGTGAGAGGTAATTTGAAACTTGGGCTCATACACCAGATGCATGAGTCAGCAGCAGCTCGCAAATGATATATTCATGTCAAGGCTTTAAACTAAAATAAACCACAGAATACTGAAGATAAAGTTGTGGTTTCAGTGTTTTTCCTTGTGGCTCCATTAAAGTATGTGAAGACGGTAATGAATTTATCTCATTTTATTTGTGTCATGACTGTTTTAAAAAGTGTCTCTGATTGACGAAACCCTTTGGGAAAGATGAGTGTGCCGTTCTAGACATTAATTAATGACAAGGATCTCTTCAAAGGTCACATCATGGTGTGTTTGGAAATTCATGTAATTAAGTTCATTACATGTAACTCAAACTAAAACTCAGAGTGTTGGGGTAGATTTGGGTGTTTTGCAATAGAACAACCAAATCTAATGCAGAAAGAGCTGACCTACATTCCTCCTGTGTGCAGTATTAAACTCTTAGCCTGATGATACTGCTGTTAACATGATGGAATTGTAGAAATGCTACCTGGCAATTTACACACATTATGTAGTTGTTGACAAAGCAGTTGAAAAAGAAAGGGAACACTTGCTTTTTGAGTAGAAGAGGAAAGTTCTTCTGGGTTTTGTGAGAGAACATGAAGAGATGCACAGCAACTTGAGTATAAAACCCTGAGTAAGATAGCTTTAGTCTGAAGTGTGGAATGTATTTTATTTTGGATACATGTCAAGGCTTTGTCTGATTCTGTACTGTGTGATCAGGTCATTAAATGTACTGATGTGTTCAGGTGCTCTGGATGAAGATGTGGTGGTGATCGAGGCAACACCGGCTCCAGCTCCTGCTGTTCCTGCCAGTGAGGAGATCAACGTCACCTCCACAGACAGTGAGGTGGAGATCGTCACGGTTGGAGATGGTTTCAGGTAGGGATGACATGGACGCATACGATCTGTTATGTTATATGTATTTATATAATGGTATCACACTAGACTGTATATATGAACATACAATAAGTAGTGGCTAAGCAATTTTCAGTATGTTCTTTTATTTGGCACATTCATATGGTAGGATAGGCTAATATTCTTTGAAAATGTGTCTAATTGAGAACAATAATTAGTGTTACAGTGTTTAAAGGCTTAAATAGGACGGTTTGCTTCCACAGTGGAAACATTTCCAGTGTTACTGTTGGACACACATTCTGTCATATTACTGAACCCTACCAAAGAGATTTGCAATAATAATAAAAGTTTTTTTTTTTCTTTACATACAATTTGTAATGCAAATGTTGTCCAAAAAACTGAGAAGGCATACAATACAGACAGATAATGATAATATACAGTTGTGTGTAACTGTATTTCAGTGAAGGGATAGATGACCTTCACCAGGTATGCAGAAAAAATGAGATACATGTATTAGGGTGGCACTGCGGTGCAGTGGTTAGCACTGTCGAATTACAGCAAGATGGCCCTGGGTTCAATCTAGTAAAAGGTCTAGGGTGTACCCCACCTTCGTTGCTGATAGCTGGGGTGGGCTCTGGCACCCCCATGACTCACTCTAGGGCTAAGCCATTCAGAAAATTAATAAACACATATAACATTATTATATGTTTCTAAATGATAAACTAATTTACCTAGTTTACCAATTGACTGAACTTACCGAGATAAGATGGGACAAATTGCTGCTTAGGTAGTGGTAAGAATGTTTATCTGTAATAATGGCCAGCCGTCATAAGTGATGGTTCAGTCACTCAAAGCTTTTTTTATGGTCAGTTCTGAGTGAAAATGATCTCTAACTGTTAATGGTCAAATGAGGTTTGGAGCAGAAAACTACACTGGGCTGCCCAACATGTTATTTGGACACTTGAGCCTGTTTGTGGTTGTTTGCTGTAAATTCATTTAAGATTAGGAATGTTATTTGTTTGGCAGAAATGTCCAGAGTAATCAGGTCTGTTTGAGCCTGGGGCTGATGACAATCTTTTTCTCAGTCTCTTTTGCATGACTGGTCATGCAGTGTTTCCTTTCTCTCTCGAACATGAGGAGCCCTTTTTCCCCTTTTTTACTAATTGGGATGCATTGCCCAAAATATTTAGGTATTGTTTGCTTGGGGTTGTTTTTTGCTTTATGCTTTTTTTGTAAGCTAACGTACTTTCCACCAGTGTAGTGCTACACAGATGTTAGTCGGTAGTATGCCCTCTCTCTTTTAAGGACTGAGAGTATCACTCATTGTGTGCTGTAGTGGAACTAGTGTGAGTTAAACGTGCTCACAAGCCTGTCACATCTTGTTCATGGATGAACAACAAACAGAAGCAGTGTATGTAGTAATATTTTGGCAAACAGGATTATGTGGATCATCCAGGTCCTTCACTTGCGCAGTGGAGGAGTTGATAATGCAGGAGTTAAAAACAGTCTATTGTTGTTCTTTCCCATGGTTAAACCTGTAGTGTTTATGCAAGTAAGTTAACTTAGACTTTCCTTAACACTGCAGGAGCGAGAGGCAACATCTTTTGTATTTTGCCCTCAGAAATTACTATAATAACTTTTTCATGGTGAGAAGACAGTGCTGCATTGTGTTAATTAATGGCCACTTGAATGCTCTTTTGTGGCTTCAAGGCTTATACAAATGGTTTTAATGGTTTTACTTATGAAGGCTTGTGCCTGGTTCCCAAATCTCAGAAATTCCATAAGTGTGGCTGGCAGGCGGGTCTTGTCTCTTCCCGCAGCTTCTTGTTTACTTATGGGCTTTTAAAAAAAAAAAAAAAATTTGCACACAAAGATACTGCCAGCAAGAAAGTTGCCATATTTTAGAAGGCACAAGAGTAAACAATAACAGCATTGCTTTATGTAGCCACTGGATTTAAAGAGTCCAAATCTCATTCTGATGTTTTTGCCTTTGTTAAATTGAAATGCCACATTCTGCTGCCTGTGGATTCATCTGTAAAGGTCACAGAGCAGGACAACACTGTGCTTCTTATTTTCTGTGTGTAGGTGTTGCCATTTTTACAGAAGGGGGGAAAAACCTGAGAAGTGTTTAAAGATACATATGAGCGTAGGGTGGGGTGTAGTGAAGTTCTCCAGCGGATTTGCTTTGCTTGTGGATTCCATAACTCTGCTTACATTGCTTGGAGAAAGCAGCCATACTAAAGCTGCGTGCCTAAATGTTTATAGCAGTGAAACCACATCACTCTAAACAGGGCTGCTCTGCACCCTGGTTATTTAACAGCTCTAGAAACATCACACATTAAGAAATCTGCATGTCTCAGTTAAGATTCATGATTGGCATGTGTTGTAGAAAGTCACTTTGAGCAGGTTTGTTGGTCATGTTTATTGTGCTAACTATTAAAATCTGGTTTTGCTTTTTATTTATTTACCTTGATTTTAATTACCTGCATGAACAGAGAACCAGAGCTAATGATCATTCTGATATTTATTTGACAGTGGAATGAGTAATGATGGGAAAAATGCCTTACTGAGTGGACACTAACTCACTTTTAAAGTTATTTCAGACCAGTCCGTTAAACACTACATATGAACTATTCCTTTAAAATGTAAACGTACAATCTGTAAATCAAAAATCCACTCCCTAATGTACACTGTTGCCAAATTCATATTTTTGCTTTCACATCAGATACAGCTCTAGAAAACCACTGGAAAAAGTAAGTCAAAATAACAAACGCGTAGCATTTTTAGACCTCAGATAATAAAAAAAAAAAAAACAAATTCTTTTTCATTATGAAAAGATAAATCAATACTTGGAATACCCCTGACTCTCAAAGTTGGCTTTCTTGTATCTTGGCATTGTCTTTTACTTTGCTGTCAGTTGCGTTATGCCACTCCCGTTGTAAAAATTCAACCAGCTGGATTTTGTTTGACAGTTTGTGACCATCTATCTTCTTCTTGATCACATTTCAGAGGTTTTTAATGGACTTCAGGTCTGGAAATTTATAGCAGTCTCCAAGCTGTAAAAGTCTTGGACAAATAAGCATTTAAGTACAGAAAATATAGATAATATTAACAACTAAAAAGTTAAATATTTGCACTCTGACAGCAGTGCATTTCTAAAATACAACTCCCATTGTCATTCTTTACAGCCCACACCCATTGAGAGTCTTATTCTCATAATATAACTTGTTTACTGCTGTCTCAGTATTGTCTGAATTTCACATGTAGGCTCTTCTGCAGATTCAGCAGTTCATCCTGTAAACCTTTATCACCTGCACAGTTGGTTAAAAAAACAAGGATTATGTAACTGATTCGGATCAATGTATTTAGGCTTTGATCAGTCCTTATTTGGCATGTTGGATCAAGGTTATCGCCAGTAGGGCTGTGCAGTCATACGAGTTAATTACATGGCTTTGTTGCATTGTTATGGCGATATATGGTCTGTTTCTTTGTAGCAGACCATTGATACAACCTATATGCAATTTGCTGCAACCATTGAATCGAATTCACTGCTTTATTTAGCCAAAGCAATCATTTTAAAACCAGATAAATTATTTTCATATCAATATACTTGATCATGTTATTGATTTCCTTAGTATACAGTTGTGTGATTATTATAATGGGGTGCTGTACAGTGAGCCACACTTTATTTGTATATTAATAGAAAGTGGAGGGGTTTTTAGCATCCTGGCCTCAAGCACTGTCTTGCTCTGAGCAACTAAAAGAAAAAGTGAATTCTACTTCACCTGCAAGTATTTTTTATGTGCATTTTTACACTGAATATATTAATATTTTATGTTTTGCTAAATGTTTCAAATGGAAATTTGCACAAAGGATCTAAATAAAAGGAGAAATATAATGAAAAATGAATAAGTAATTTTTATTTGTACAAAGTATTCCTGTGCAGATCTTGTTTATATGTGTAAAATTTGCATCACTGGTCTAAATACCGCTTACAATTAGGGATGTCGCTTAACCTTATGTCACTTAACCTTTGACGCTGAACTCAGATTGGATACGACCTGACCCATGTGCAGGCAGATGGATCAGTTTGACGCTTTTTCACAGTATTATACAGATTTACAGTACTGGCACAGTGCATAGTGCTTTTTACATTAGTGCATAGCACAGCCCTCAGTCATCAGTCCTCTGATCTCTAGGGGGAAAACCTCACATCACTTCATCTTGGCAAGACCTAAGCTTTATCAAGCCACTCATTCCCTTAATGTTCATGTTTACAATGTATTGTTTTCCTCTTTGTTATCCCCCATGCTCAGGGGATGATGGTGATAAACAGATATTTACAAAATAATCCCAGGTCTACTTAATTAGGAAACCTTCCCTTGTGAGTAGTCCACCTCTCTGGGGTCAACCCAGAGCTGAGGAGCCTTGCCAATTAGACCCCAAAACAACCACAGTCACCAGGCGCCCCCCCTCTGTATACCGCCCTCATAGCTTTGTGATTTGAGGTTACTCACAAGTGCCAGCATGTGCATAAAGGCCCAAATTTGCTTTTGCAATTTGCGTGGTATGAAAGTTAATAAGCTTCCTCCCCAATTCCATTTGCATTGTTTTGCAGCATGTCTCACAGGAAATTGAATCCAGTCCAGACCGTATGAGCTAATGGGAATCCCCCGTATCGCAAACAGCACTGAGAGAGGCATTTCCTGAGATGAGAAAAGTGATCAAAGCAAAGCCCTGAAAATTATTAGCAGATTAATAATCAAGCTGTGTCAAATATTACAAGATACAGTCTATTCAGCTTAATTTTATTTACATTTAAAGCCTGTAGTTTTTTAATTTTGTACAGTTATCAATGTACATTTTTGTATTTTAATTACTCAAGTTGTTGGATAGCATTTAAAAATCAACCAAAAATAAAATGTCATGAAATCCATAGTCAAGCTTATTGTTTACAAGTCAGAATATTAAGTAACCTGTCTCCATGGGCACTGAATGAAACACAAACACCCAAAGAGGTCTGTGATGTGCTATCAATCTGACAATCTGACAAAGACAAGTGTCTTGATGGCAAAGCACACTAAAAGTCAGTTTACGTTTCTGCTTTATTGAACTGGTTCTGTCAGTGGGAAAGCAAGCACAGAGAGCAAAAACTCTTACATCATTCCCACAAGGATTAATTGGATCACTTTCTCTCTATCTGGCTACTTATAGCGTTCTATCTATAGCTTCCACTGGGCTGGTATGTACAACAGGAGCTTTACACTTATGATATAGCTGTGGTTTACTGAGCTGTGCTTTTGCTTTTTCCCTTTACACCTGTGTATTTTTAAAGCTCTCAAGGAACAGCTCTGAAACCCCCTTGCCACAAAGCTCCTTGGTATCCTTCTTTATGGCACTCCCATAGTTTGTCATGTCTCTGGTCTCCCGAGCTCGTCCCCCCTCCCTCTGATCACCTGGTTTTATGGCACCGTGGGGGGAGAGGCAGCTATTCCCTCGCCTCTCACTCCAGTCTCACAGAGCAAATAGAGCCTGATGAAGAAAATTAAAAGGGAAAAATAATGAGGAGTGGTGGGATGTGTAGTAAGAGTGTCGGCAGTCATGAGCGTGACAGCTGTCTGTTACAAAGCTAAAACACTGCTATGTAAAGTTTTTTAAATTTGTCTGTTTCAGCTGACTGATTATCAAATGCATTAGTCAGTGTTTCAATGTTAATTTGTATTGGTATTTAGTTTTCCAATATCTGATAAAATAAAAAATATATTTTCTTTTCTGATTTCTGCACCAGTTACGTCCTGTTCAACTGCTGTTTTATTGTTTAACAAAACAAATGTCTGTTTTATTAGTTGTAGCGTACATCATTTTATTTATTTAGTTTTTTTTTATCATCTATAGTACATTAGAGGAACATAGAGGAGAAGCTGTGGGATCTCAGTTTTCTTTTTTTATTCAGTGTAGTTGACGATATGTAAAACATGACAATATGTCTCCTTGACTGTTAATTGTTGGTTTTGAAACTAAGGTTTGATAGAGGTTAAGAACACAGGCTTCAAACTTTTTCCTACTGCTATTATACTGAAGAGTTCAGCTGGCATTTTTACATCAATGACACAGTTCGCTACAAATGTCTTAGGTCACATTTTATGTTTGCTGGGTTGAAATGATCAGACATTTATTTGTCATTCTCTTTTCTTCAGATATAACAAAATACATACGAAATAAATATGAAAATACAGGAAATGTGTGCATGACCTTGAAAGATGCGCAAAAACTGAACTAGATGTTCCAAAGGTTAAAGTCACTGTTTAGTGTGACCTCATGACAGGAAGCAGTACAAACAGAAACATCTGACATGTGTTCAATGAAACCTGTTAGAAAACATCAGAAAATGACAGTGAATGTCATTTTGTCTAAACAGAAGTGCAAAGGGATATCGCATCAAACCCCACCACTTTTATTTTATTTCTAGAAGCTGTTTTTAATACTACACAAACTTCCATATATCCAGATTTGAGACTGAGAAATGCCCATGTGTAGTCATTTGAACTTTACTAAACCAACAAACTAATATTGCCCTTGTAGTTAAGCACAGTACTGTGTATTTGAGAAAAGTAAAGTAAACAAAGCATTTGAAAGCTTTTTCCCTTTTGTTTCAGGTTCTAAAAACTGTATTAATAGTAATCAGTAATCTACAACAGTAGTCAGTAAGACCTGGAGTGAGTTTCAACTGCAGCTTCAACAATCTGAGTCTGAAACCTGAGGTTTAGTAGTGGTTTGGAGTAAGAAATGGAAAATAATTTTTACAAAGCACTGCAGACTGCTGTGGAAATATAGAATTCTGAGCAGACAGTTTTTTAGACAGAGGTGCCTATGTTGAACCTGACTTAAGAGTTATTTGGTGTTATGAAATCTTACATCAATTAATATTTTTAATAATACTGTACCGTAATTTCTGGTAACTGGTAAAATTATTCCTGAAATTAAAGTGAGGTGTTTGAAGTGGTGCCCAATCTGACATGTTTTTTAGTTGTGTAACAAAAAAAAAAAAAAAAAAAGTCTTGAATTGTACAAAATTTCGATTAACTTAGATACTCAAGAAGTGAACATATTTGTTCACTAGACATATGTAGAGTGATATCTGATGGTTAGCATTCGTCTGTAGTGATTTACAAGTATTTGTTTCTGCCTTTATGCAAAACAGATACTGTCTTGGAGTGAGAGTCGGGCTTAGGGTGAAAGCAGTGACTCTTAATGCATTTGGTTCTAATAGTTCTGATGTCCTCATGTCCACAGGTCGCGTTCAGTGGGGGGTCTCAGCAGGATCTGGGCTAATAGCTGCTCCCAGAACCGGCTCCAGGAATCTCGTGGACGTCACAGACTTTCCACTGTCATCCAACCACTGCGTCAGAATGCTGGGGAGGTGGTGGACCTCACCGTCGATGAAGATGGTAAGAATGAACGTAGGAAAAGTCCAAGTTCAGGTGCGACTTAACCAAAACCAACAGCATTGATCTGAAACACTTTAGGCAAGTTTCCACCACAGGAACTTCGGGGTAGTTTTTTGGGGTCGTAGGTGCCTCTCCACTGCAATAACTGCCCCCGTGAAACAAATTACAGCAACTTTTACGGGGTATAACCAAGACTCTGCTCTGAGGTACTGTAAGTAAGTACTCGAAACAGCCCTGAAACCTCTTGGACGGGGCTTAAAGGTTTTCTCGATGCTGATTGGGTAGACCCAGAGCTGGATATGAAACAAGCAGCATTTTTAAAGCCCTGCAGAAGACAAGTAGGGAATAGTAGGATTTGGCAGAATCTACAGATTTTGCAGTCAAAGGGTTGATGTATTATCACATCTGTGAACTGACGCAGATGTGCAGGCACTGCTTGCATTCTATGGCTAAATTGCTCAAATAATGGTCGCAACTGATTAAGTTGGCGGTGGGTCCAACTCTGCAGTGAAGATACGGCAGCCAAGAGAGCAGAGTAAGAGGACGTTCTGTATATTCCCCCTTCCCCCGAAACATGCCTTTTGACAACCGTCGTCATGGGATTCACTGACACGACAATCGACAGACTAAATGTCAAAAGTGTCAGTCAAGTTGTTTTAAATAAACCTTGAACAGCACTAACATTATTGACAGCTGACATTCGTTTTGAACCGTTTCAGGACAAATACCTGTTTAAAGAAAAAACAACATGTAGATGTATAAAATAATAATCCTGAAAGCATCATTTTCCTCCGTCAGTGTGTGGTGTTGCATTTACCTGCAGAGGCCTTTTGCCAGTGTTGTCTTTTTTTCTCTCGTTTTACTGTGCGTGGGACAATTCTTGGGGGTGTGGACCTTTGGGAAGAGAGTTTGTCCATCCACACAGTTCATGCAAGGGCAGAATGATTAAAAATGAAGCTGCTTTACTTACTTCACTACTCCAAGTCGGAGTGAAGTTCTGTCTGAGAGACAAAACTCAGGCCAAAGCAGACACCAGAACATTCCCGTAGAGTTTGGGTGTGGGGTGGTTTATTTATATTTTAGAGCAAAATTGATGTCAAAACAAGCAGAGAATAATGTATTATTGATCAGTGGAGAGGAATCCAAGTTAGCAGCCCTGTTTACAAACACAAGAGAAATGTTGCATACTTGTGAGTATAGGAAATATATCTTAATCACATAAATGACTTGAGGAGTGAAATAATAAAATATAAAGCATTCACTTATTAATTGCAGAAAGCAACCATTTGTATTTTCTGAGCAGAGAAATTAAGTAAATTTTCTAAATATTATAACAGCAACTTCATAGGGTCAGGTGTGGGTATTTCCACAGCTCAGTGAATCAGTTACCTGAATGAAATCTGGCCTCTTATGGCTAAAATGCTAACACAATTATTAGAATAAAGAGTGCATTGCTGTATTTTAATATTACCTCCCTGTAGTCTTAACATCAAATATTTGCATTCATAGTTTAGCACCAAATTTGTTTTCTTTATAAGAGAGCTTGTTTTAACCTCAGGCGTTGGTGCGACTGTAGTCCAGTGTCCGTCTTTTTATCAGCCCATGTCCAAGACGGATAGCAAAATAGCAGTGCACTAAGTATTAGAGTATTTGCATTTCTTAGAAGAAAGGGGGGAAATTAATTTGCGAGTATGAAAAGCAGATGGAGTGCACACATTGGAATGCTAATAAGGTTCGCTCCTCTTGGCTGCTAAGCCTCTGCAGACAAGCACACACATGCTACTGTCCATACCAGGATTATTGTCCTCCACTCAGTGTCCACTTGCATTTCATTTGGTCCTTTTTTTTTTTTTTTTCACCAGGCTTTGGAGTAGATTGAAACTATGTAATTAATGGGTAAATCATTTTCAGAGTCCTTTATAATACTTTAATTATATATACTGTTCAATTTCTTGTATTTATGTCATGTTTTTACTTATTGTTTCTTAAATGCCTTATCCTCTGTAGGATCATGGCAGGGCTGGAGCCTGTCACAGCAGACATACAGTGGTGGGAAAAATGTGTTGCACGCCCCATGCATTTTTGATATATTGTATTAAAGAATCAATTTTAAGTCATTGAACTCTGCCAAGCATTGTTCCATTTTTCAAACTCACATGCTCCCTTCTGCACGTGATTTGTTCCATCGAGGTCAAAACTGGATGTTTCAGCAAGATAATGAAACACAGCCAGGACATGACATGTTGAAACTGTCAGGAATTTATCTTTATTTTTTCTATTTAACAAAAAATAAATCATTTGCTCTTGATGATAATATTTGAGATTGTGTAAAATTTTAAGGGTGTCCAAAAACGTTAGGGTCCGCCCTGAACACCAGTTCATGACAAGGCTGGGTTTTAAGGACCGACAACCTTTCACTCTCACATTTGCAGCTTTGGGCATTTTAGTCTGATGCGCTCAGACACACTGAAACTAGAGGAGCGTTGTCCCATCATTGTGTCACTACAGTTTGCTAAGACAAAATTACAAACAAGTGTTTTTCAGTTCACAAAATTAACAGCCTGGTGCTTTGGGTAATGTGTTCTCCTGCCCCGTTTTTGGTGTATTCATTCTAGTAATTCACAACATTGTGCTTTTTTCTCCACAGATCTCTCAGTTGTGCCAACAACCTCTGGCAGCATTCACCCTCAAACAGTCAGGTCGTCCTCGTCATCATCTTCCCATCATGCCTCTACCTCAGAGTTCAACGATGCCCCAGGCCCTTCCACCAGCTGCCCAGGTTCAATACCTGAAAGTATGCACACACAGAGGCCCAGTGGTTCATCTCGTACAGCCACAGAGGGTAAGAAATGACTGGGTGTGTCTTAATCAGCTCCTGTGTCCATTTACATTTGCAGCCGATTTAAATAAACATTAGAATAGGAAATAAACAACCAACCGTTTGTGGTTTAGATGTAAAGGTTTGAAATGATCTGTGCTTGTGTTGTGGGAGTGTCATTGTGGGAGTTTATCTCCTAATTCTTTTTCTCTATGTAATATCTCAGATGATATTTATACTAGTGTAGCACTGATTCATGACCTTGGCTTCGATATATCTAATATTGTGTAAGTCAAATTTCTATGCATAAGCTACACACTGGTTCATGTCATACACACAGCAACACAGATGGTAGTGCCACAGCCACGTAGACACAATGTAACAAGTCGTCATGTGGAATTAAAATGAACGTCACACATTGCTGCAGTTCTGGTGCTTGGCAGCTAGATCCACGAGTAATAGTGCATCTGCGAGTTGACATAGCAGTAACATATAGATGGTCACTCAAAGTATGTAGCCTCTGCCAAATGTCAAAAAATGACTTTCTTTCTTTTTTTTTTTTTCATGTTTTGGGTGCGTGACCAAATATCCTCTCCATCCACAAAGTTATAGAACTCAGTACAGTAGTGTTGATGTAATGTTGTGAAAGTAACAGGCAGGCACAAGTAAATTTCACCCTCCTTGGCAGAGGTTATAATGTACGGCTTACTCCAATTGATTTTCACTTTCACAGGAGCACTTTCTTTGGACATTTTGATAGTAAGAGGGAGAGGTCGGGCAACCTGGTGTTTTGGAGAAAATAGGGAAGTTAATTAATACTATTTATTTATAATTTATCTCTAATTTATACTGTACTCTATACTATTTCTGTCACCAGATGACAGTAGACCAGGCTTGTCAGGAAGAGCAGGAGAAAGTGGAGGCACAGCCATGCCCAGACTGCCATCCTGCTGCCAGCAGCACTCCCCATGTGGAGGGCCCTCTCCTGGTCACCTGTCCCTGAGCCACTCCCACTCAAGCTGCTTGCAGGCGTCATCCTCCCAGCAGGCCAGCAGCGCTCAGCACGGCCACAGTCACAGCCACAATCACAGCAACACTCATCACTTCCTCCACCATGTTCATCACCCAGCGCCCCAACCCCCGGGCACCCTGCCCTTCCAGGAGCCCAGCTCTCCCGTGGAGCGACCCAGTGCTCTGCCGGCCCCATGCGCTGGAGTCAGCAGCAGCAGCAGCAACATTAGTAGTAGCAGCAACACAGCCCACTACCATGACCAGGTTTGTATTTAGCCAAAACATACAGACTAGTGACTACTTGAAGGACGACAGTATGATGTTTCTCTACCACACACAACCAGGACAGCTTCAGTGTTCTTTCACTTTGAGTTTGTAAACCTGAGCTGAACAGAACCTTTACAGACCATGTTATGTAAAAGCTTGGTAGTCAGAAGAAAAAGACCAACAATAAAAGGTATATTTCTTCTAGAAAGGTGGTTATTGAACACACATTAAGTCTCATTTTCACAGCAGGAGTGTGTCTCTTCGTCATCTTTTGCTCTCCACCCACAGCAAACCCTGCCAGTGGACCTCAGCAACAGTAGTGTTCGGAGCAGTGGAAACAGTGGGGCTAGTTTCCATGGCAGTACCTCTGCTTTTGATCCCTGCTGCCCAGGATCCACGTCACGGCCTCCTGCATTTGTGTCACAGGCCACCCCTGGGCCCAGCCAGCCCTCTGCGGTGGACTCGTTCAGCTCCTCTATGGTGGCTCAGCCTCAGCCACAAACACAGCCCCAGCAGCCCTGCAGACATTACATGCACCCAACCTGTGAGTAGAACACCATGCAACACAGGAACACACTGATGTAGTATCTTGTTTTTTCATGGTCAAAATTAAAATTTTGTACATCAATGTTTATATTCACATCTTTTACTGAAGTATAAAGTATTATTACCACAGAGTGAGAAAACACAACTATAAGAAAGTTTTGTCAAGTAAAAGTATATATATATGTATGTATGTATATATATGTATGTATATATATATGTATATATGTATATATA
>JAQQZY010000019.1:39842856-39855232 GCA_030068375.1 Ostorhinchus rueppellii | reverse complement strand
TGTATGTATGTATATATATATATATATATATATATGTATATGTATATATATATATATATGTGTATATGTATATATATGTGTATGTGTGTGTGTGTATTATTTGCAAAAATGTATTTAAAATTACAAAAAGTCACTTCCTGTCAAAGTTAATGTGATTATACAGGACTTTTTTGATTAATTTTAGTGCAACATTTATGTATATGTTGCATTTTACTGTTGTATGTGTTTAATTTGAACACTGTGTACTCTTAGTAGTTTAATCTATTGAAATGCCAAATCTAAAAGATCATCATATGTTTGTGGCAACACTATTCTGTAAGAACCACTTATCTCTGTAAAGCCAGCTATTCATGAACGCTGAAAACCAGCTTTAATTTAGCTTCAGGACGGAAATGTTCTCATCCCATAAAAACATTCCATTCTTGACTTTATCACAGACATTTAAAGTCAGTATATTTGGAGATACTTAGTTTTTGCTGCACAGGAAGAGGATGACAAATTGTAGTACCTCAAATTTGTATTTAAGTGCAGTAGTACTTGGTTAGATTTCATCAGTGAGCAACTGGCATTTGTAAACTGCCTGTAAACACTGGTTGACATCTGCAGCGCTAAAACCTAATACTAACAGTCCTTAACAGAACCTGATGGTTAATGCTTCAGGCAGCCATTTACTCCTAGTGTGATGGGTACATTTTTTTTTCTTTCTTTCTCTTCTACCTCAGATGGATCCCTAGCTCGTTCACTGCATCATCAACCCTCCTCTGCCTGCCCCCATTCCCATGGGAACCCCCAACTGACACCTCAGCCCCCTCCACAGGGCGATTATGTCATTTCCCATAATGTCCATACCTTCCACGCACCACTACCATCGCACCCCTCGAGTCACGCTGTGCCCCCTGCTCCTCCCCCTCCTCTGCCCGGCCACCACCTCCCCAGTTCAAGTGCCCCACTGGCCCAGCACCTGCCTGCGGACCACCAGACCCTGCCGCACCATATGCCGGCTCTGGGGGCCTCAGTGCAGAGGCTCCATCAGCATGAGATGCTGCAGAGGATGGAGGTGCAGAGGCGCAGAATGATGCAGCACCCCACGTACGTATCCGATCTCGTGTGTGCACATTCATGTAAATGTTTCATCTTTAAGCCAGTGTTTGTTGAACTTGTTTCTTCTTTGCAGACGAGCACATGAGCGTCCGCCTCCACACCCCCACAGAATGCACCCCAACTATGGCCATGGACACCACATCCATGTGCCACAAACTATGTCTTCCCATCCTCGCCAGCCAGAGCAGAGAACAGCCTGGTCAGTATTTGAAACAACACTGACAGATGGCTAGTTTTAAGCTACAGTTCTTTGGTTTGTAGTTCAGTGTAACAAGATTTAGATCATTGTTAGTTCTGTGCAAAGCCAGGAATTAATACTTGTAAATCTACAGAAGTTTTTAATGAAATCAAATGATGTGGATCATGAGAGAAATTTTAACCTCAAAATTTCTTATGTGTCACCAGATGAATGTGATTTTGTAAGTTCGATTTTTTTTTTTTTTTTTTTTAATGTGAGGAAAAGCCTATGTGTACTTATGTTATTACTAAGAAAGAGCAGGAAATACAAGAATTTCATCCTCCTGCTCTTTTCACCATCACGGGATGTGAATAATTGGTTTCAAATTGATTGATTCACTCACTGAAATGGTTGAAATAAACATCTGGATCTGAAAGGTGAAGTAGAAAAAGTTTGTATTAAATGGAAACTTGTTTTTGTTTTCATCAACAGGGAGCTTGGCATTGAGGCTGGCGTGACTGTGGCCCCGTACCCTTCAGGGCACCTGCACTCCCACCTGCCCCACTACCACCCTCCCCCCAGACTGCACCACTTCCCCATCCCCTTCATGGTAAGAGTTAAACCCTGAGCACACTCGCATACATTAGCATAAATGAGAGAGAAACACTTCTATATGAAGTCTGGCTTAGATTAATGGTGCCAGCCCCTTATTTATAACATCAGTTATTTCAAGGATGGTTTGGTGAACCGCATGAATAATGTATTAGCAATTAATAGCAGCTCATCAGGCATTTCAAGTGCACACTCAACAAATACAGAGGCCTGGAGAGAAATCCTGCACAAATGTAGTCGACAGTTTCCTGTTATTGCTTTTTTTTTTTCTTTCCCTGTGGCCACTCACAAACAGCAGTTGTCTTCTATAGTCTGTAGCATTTGCACATGTTCACATAGGGCACTGCTTCACAAACGTTTTTAGCATATGCACATAGTTTTTAAAGCAAGCCTGTTTATAAAAGGATAGAGGAAGAGATAGGAAGTGAACTCCCTGACACAGTTCATCAATTTTAATCAATATGCCTGTGTGGTGATCTTCACTACATATTTACCATGCAGAGGGTTTGATTTGAGAAATAGAAACCACACTAGGAGCTTTATTAAATTAACCAGACTGTCAAAATGTCTTTTGCTTTTGAAATCATATTGACTTGTGAAGCATATTATTCACTGATTACTTGAACAAGTCTCACACCACAGTCTCATTCAATGGTTTTCTCTGAACTAAACAAAATGTGTTGTCCTGGTTTTGTGTCTGATTCATACTGCAGCACACTGGCATATCTGAAGTGACCTACCCGCACATTCGGTACATCTCATCTAGAATGACTGGCTTTGGAAGAACCTATGAGGTGAGAATATTGTTTAGTTTTATTCTAGACATGCATGTAAGAGTACATGGGAAATAATACAAACATGAGAGTAACTTTATTCAGGGTTTCTCCAGCTCCTTGAGTAGCCTTAAAAAGTTCAAGAATGTGTATTTAACAGGCATTAAATGTTTATTGTATCATGACAGTATTTTATTAAGTAGCATTATATTCAGTATCCCTCATGTTGATTTTTGGGAAAGATTTATATTTATCACGGTGCAACCAAAAAGCAACAAAAACGTTGCTATTGTGACTTTATCTTTGTCACATCTTCAGCTCATAGCATTGCAACAATGATGGAGGATGACTCCAAAATCTGTAAGTTATGGTTTCCAAAATAATTGGGTACAGTAAAATATAGCTCAGCTTGGAGTCCCCCTTATGAAGACATGCACACATATCAATACAGTGGCTTGGCTCACTGAACCTCAATGATGGTGATGTTATCTGGTGGTCTCTGAAAATAAAATGCAAAGTTATGCAAAATTGAGGCAAGTAGAGCTGAAATCATTAATGGAATAGTAATCTACCAGTCATTAGCTTTGTAATGGAGTCTCCAAATATCAGTGACCTTGTCACAGCACGAAACACTCTCCCGCATGAACCTCATGCATTGAAACTTACACTTGTTGAAACCTGCAGAAACCCTGTTTATTGCTTCCCTTTTCTGTCATCGCCACATGATTCACTATCCCATGACTTCAGTGACAGAGCTACAATTGAACTACGAATTCAATATGGGTAAACAACTGTCATTATGTCTTGAAGGTTACGGAATGCAGTAAATATATAAAATGTAAAAAAAAAAAAATATGTATAAAAGTAAATATGTAACTGTAGACAAGGCAAAAGTCTTTCTTTTCATCCTGCCTTTAACCACTAGTGGTCCTTCCGTCTCCAACCCATTCGATATTTGTACTAAGTACTTGTTTTTAACTTTTTCTTGTATTCAGTGAAATCCAGAGTCTTTGGCTGAGCACAGCTTGTTTTGCGTCGGTGTTGAGTGGTTTTGTTTAATTCAATGAATCACATCAGCTAAGCCTTGAAAAGCTAAGCCTTGGTTGATTATGAAGCAAAACAAAACCAAGGCCCAGGTGCATCCTGTATGAAACATAAACTGTTCTGTGCCCATGTCTATTAGTCCTTTGATGGTTTGTTTATACTGTTTCCATATAGGACCTGCTGCATTTAGAGGAAAGACTGGGGACTGTGAACCGAGGAGCCTCTCAGGGAACCATAGAGAGGTGCACTTACCCACACAAGTACAAAAAGGTAAGGAGAGCAGTGTATGAGAATGTGTACCTGTGTTCATACTGTTAAATGGAGTTTATGCATACTGTTTGTAGTTGTGCATGTCTGTTACAGTTTATTCTGGGACAGAGTGCGCAGTGGTCTTTTGTACTCGTTTCAGACATCTGATGTTTTGACAGCATTTAGACAAATACTGTAGTGTCTTTTACCAGAGATTGCAGCTGTGAAGACAATGTTGGGGAAAAGTTTCCTTAGCGCTTTCCAAATGTATCTAAATAAGCAATCTAACACCCTGCCACCCAATACAGAAGGTGTTGGAGAGAGACATTGACCAACAGTTAACCCCTGAAGCTTGGGCATCTATTGGGAAAAATATGCACGCAACCCCAGAATCGGTGAGAAATAAATGAACAAATCAATTTGGAACATGTCTCTGCTCACATGTACAGTAGATGTTAGCGTTAGTCTTGGGGGCCAGGGAATTCGGCTTTAGAATAACTTTTGATTTGTTTAGCTTAGAGACACTAGTTAGATTTTTTTTTTTTTTTTCTGTTTTCAGGACAAAATGACCATTCTCTCTGTCCCCAAAGGAATTTAATGTTTTTGTTGATATGTTTGTTTTATACATAGTTACCGCTTTATAAGCAGGATTTTATTTATCAGATAAATGTAAGCTGTATTTTTAATGTTATCAAAGTTACATTTGAGCAGGTTTCTGTGTTGAGATAGCAGAAATGATGATACTGTAAATTATAATTGATTCTTCATATCAAAAGTTGTCTTTCTAAACGTTTCTCCCAAACAGAGAAAGCTGCATGGTAAGCAAGACGAAGACGAGGGGGCAGATGAAGACACAGAAGAAAAATGCACCATCTGTCTGTCAATACTGGAGGAGGGGGAGGATGTCAGGTAAACGCAACCCCCCCCTCGGGTGTTTGCCAGATTTTTGGCTCTCAGTTTGTTCAATTATGCTTTCGGGGGCGTGACTGTGAGTCTGTGAACACACACTTGTGGGATGTGAGGTGCGGTTGTTTTATTTTGCCCCCGTCTCCTGAGATATTCTTTTTTAAAGCCCAGTGGTATTAGTAATAAGCAGAAAACCCCAGAGTGCCTAAAATTACAGGCCTCATGGAGCTGCTTTTTGGCACAGACTCAGGTTTTTTTAAGAGGATTTTCTGCCCTCTGTTGGTGTAAATTGAGTGAATGCCAGTGCTTTTCATTATGTGATTCACTGTGAGTTGAGCAGTGATTTTCCGTAAACAGCGATATTTAATGTCATAAGTGGAACACAGTAGATGGATTTAACCTCTTCAGTGGTCATGGTCATAATCAGTTAAGCATCAAAAACAGAACAGAGTTTTTATATTGTTATAATTTAGACATATTTATTTCTTCACGTGTTCATTCCTCGCATTAATACCTAAGGTGTCTCTGCATGTCAGACAAATGAAAAGATCCAATAGGGTTGGACAGTATGGACACAAGATTAGATCTTCATTTATTTTGACTAATCATGATTTTAATTTATGTTTTTACCATCTCCATTCATACAAAACAACACTGTTTAATAAAATCATATACCATATATGTAAACTGCTTAATAATTTTTTTTAGACCACCTGTTTAGGAGCCTCCGGCATCAGGAAGTTAACACAGACTCTTTGATTTTCCATGAGCTCTTGACATTTTACCATTTGTTTTAGCTAAATTTCAGCCTCTCACTGGACTTCTCTGTGCAGTCAGAAATGAATCGAGCATAACATTCAACCAGTAAAACGAATTCTGTTCAGGAATGCGTGTAAATAACTGTAGTTTGACTTCTAAACAACAAACAATAATGTGCTTTGCTGTCTTCTGTTTTTCTTTTGTACAACAGTATATTTGAAAATTAATGGATACCAATGATAATAATTATATTTTAGCATTAAAATATCAATTTGGTAAAAGAGTTTGTACATACAGAAGCTCTGGTGAATGTAGAAGCTCTTAATATGAGCGTGACAGAAACATGATAAATGGCCAGTACTGTTGATTTATGTGGCCTGTGGCATAAACATATTGGGTGGTGGTCTAATAAATCTGTTTAGCACTGTATGTGCAGTATTATCCAGCAACACTAACCACAAAAGATTAGTACTTGTAGGGGTTCAGTGCATTATTTTCAAAAAAATCAAAATAATTGAAAATAAATGAAAGCACTTTTGTTTGGCAATGTCTCAAGAAATATATTCAACAAATCATTGTTTTACAGTGTGGATTTCCACTTTGGAGAAAAAGATCTTGAATCTTGAACTATAAACACTGGTTCACATTGTTCCAAAATAACAATCAGATTAACTGGATGCATCATCTGGCTTTAGTTGAAACTCTAGAGGCGTTTCAGACGGGACAGAACATCTTTTTAAGTGATGAATAAGGATCAGGGGGGACCTTCTAAGTGTGATACCAGAGCAATACAGTTCATCGATTTACAGTGAAATGTAATTATACAAACAGCAAAAGGCTGCAGCTTAAAAGTCCAGTGTGTGATGTTTTAGATTCAGTGACACTGAGCAGAGGGAGATACAATGGAAAGACAGCCATTATATTTGTTTTATTTAATTTGTTTTTTTTTATTCTGTACTAGTGTATTAGCTCTACTTAAATGTTCCAGTACTGGAATAAATATTTTCTAAACAAATTACAGAGATGGTCAAAAGTGAAATATGACAAACGACACGTAGTAAAGACCTAGATCAGGAGTGGTGTCTGCTGATGTGTGTTGAAAGTCCAGTTTGTAACTTCCGTTTATCCGTGTCCCCTGCAGACGTCTACCATGTATGCACCTCTTCCATCAGCTGTGTGTGGATCAGTGGCTCCTCACCAATAAGAAGTGCCCCATCTGCAGAGTGGACATTGAGGCGCAGTTGTCTGCTGAGAGTTGATGCTGTTTTTCTAACAACCCTTTTGTTGAAATTTATTTTGACATCCTGTTAATTTTCTCTTCAGTACTGCAGTCAACCAAAGATGGCATGAATTACCTGCGCAGCTCTACTATGAGAAAATATAAAACAAAACAAAAAAAACATCTGACAAAAAAGCATCGAGCCTAGAGTGCCAGCTATCACATATTACTACAACGGCTAGACTTCTCCATTAAGGGTTTAAAGTTTTATTGTATTTATGAAGCTTTTATGTAGCTTTTGATTGTTTCCTCAAGTGTCATTTTTGTTTCGTTCTTCTGCATGTTTCCTTGCAATGCATTTCTTTGCACATATAACGTGGGCTAACACGGCCTAACAACTTGCAGGTGAGGATAGCTGCTCTAGTAAAGATGCATTTCTGTAAACCTAATGCCTTGCTTTACTAGAATAGAATGTCGACCTCCAGTTAAAAAAAACATTGCAGGATTCATTTTACCAATCATTGTATTGATTAGTTTATGTTTAGAAGATGTGGATTGTTAGTGACAGATGTTTTTTTTTTTTTAAGTAAAATCGAGACATTCCTAACTAGGGAAATATGTTAACAGAGCTGCTGTATTAGTGCACACCCAGTATTTCTAGAGTGGAAATAAACTCCAATGTTCACCTCACTCCCAGCTTCGCTACAGTGTCACCTCCCTCTAGCACCTTCCATTCAATTAAACACCGTTAACGCCGTCATCTGATGTATTTTAGAGAACAAGAAAAGGAATGTCGCATCTCTCTCTGGACTGTTATTTCTGAAACGAGCGACGGTTGGGATCTGCTGTGAATCTTCTCTTGACGCCGGCGGGGTTTTGTTTTCACGGACAGGGGGCTCCGTGACGGTTAATGAGGCGGTCTCAGGCCAAACGTAGGTTCTGGTTTCCACATCAACCCGCTGCTGCCTGGGATCGTTTTTGTCATTCGGACACCGGCGGGGGGGCACCGACTTTTATTTCGACGCCTGTTTCTGTGTGTTCAGATTGAAATACGCAACTCAATTGGGGATGAATATTTACTCTTTGCTCTCACTCTTCTGACTGTTTTATCCACCCTGCCTTTTGTCTCTCTGTAGTTGAGCAGCACTGTTCATTTTTGCTGCGGAAAGAAAAACACTAATACTGTTGAACTAACTCACTCGCATAGACTTGCACAAGAGAGAAAATGGTAGGAGAGTAGTAGTCAATATGACAGTGCGCTGAGGCCATGTATTTCCACTCTGATGAATATTAAAATGAAAAGAAAAAAAGATATTTTGAATGGAGTGTTGAAATGCAGTACTTAAAGCAGGTATCCATGCGTTCATTGACTTAAAGGCACCAGGATCATATTCTGTGGGATTTATATTAGTTTTAAAAAATAATATTAATAAACTTGGATAACTCTTAATTGAGTCTTTTCCTTGGTGTCCTCTGTGGAGTTATTGACTTCTTGAAGATGCACTCACAGGGATTTAATTGAAGACGAGGCATTTAGACCGGCTTTTCCTAAAATTTTGATCAAACACACTGAAAATTCACTATGGTCATGTCATATCATTTTGCCTCATAGCATAATTGCCTCAGTCATATTTTATTCAGATCATAGCCAGTGGTGCCAAATGAAGGATCAGTGTTAGGAGAGTAAACTTAAGCAGATATTACAGTTTGACCAAAAATATTACCTAGGCAGTTATGCTATGAAGCTAACAATTCTGTAAGCGTCAGTTTTTTCATGAATATATTTTAGTCTACTCAGTTGACTCAACAGAAATGACCATAGAAATCATTAAATGCTCACAAATTTTGGGAAATCTACTGTTCATTGTATCTTTTCCTCAAGCAAACATTAATTGTTTTGAGTGAGGTTTACAGTTGTGGCAAATGTTTAATGGCAAGTTATGTTTTCGCAAAATTAGCCTGCTAATTTTGCAAAAACAAAACAAGAACTATATATTCATTTGTTTGAGGTGCAATTTAAGAGCAGTTAGAATTATACAGGTTTCAAAGAGATTGTGACAAATCACATGTAAGCAAAGAATATTTGTCATTCCCAAAACTGCCATGATTGTAATGAAGTGGATTTGTGTTGTTTTTTTTGTTGTCTTTTCCATGTATGCCATAGATTTTTTTATAGGAGACAATACAAAGATTGGACAAAGTCTGAAAAATTAAGTATATTTTCAAAGATGAAGTATTTTTCACACCTATCCTCACCTTTCACTTTTAATTACCAGTATGTACAATGTTGAACAATATGAACTTTGTGGTGTTTGAGTGCATTTCTAACACGCTCAGCCACAGTTATCCTCACTGAAGTCTATACTGCGGACTTTCTCATTGACATATTCACCTAAAAAAAAAAAAAAAAAAAAAAAGCAACATTGGACTGAGAAGTAATTTCAAGCTGACTGATGGCTTGAAAAACTATGTAAACATCTTTATCCCTGAATGAATGGAAATAGGAAATAATCTGGAGACAAGTACATTTAAGCAAAGTAACTAGTTCAAGTCTCGAGAACAGGGGTGGGCAATTACGTTTCCTATGGGGCCACATGAGAAACTCTGACAGTTAAGGGATGATGAATACACTTACAGTTCTGCTCAGTATATATCTATATACTTTACTATAATATAAAAACAGTAAATGCAACAATACAATGATAAAACTGAAAATATGGAGTACAGAATACAACTATTTAATGAATATTCACAAAGTACTTTTGAAAATGTGCAAAACCAGCTCCACATTAACATGAAAACCTATAAATGTATCCATCTTCGTTTGTTTATATATCTCAGTTCCTTTTCTTTTTCTTTAACTGACTTCACTAAAGAAATACTTAGAAGTCCATGTTTTGTTAAAAAATCTGCATTTGTTCTTTTTTTGGCGTTCGTTGACGTCTTCATGGGCTGAAACTGACCAAGCCAATCCGTGCATAAGCTTTATGCTGAGTACAGAAAATAACATTAATTTATCAGATCCTTTAAAATAAAAGCAGTAGTGCTGTATTTGTTGCATCTATTAGAAGGATACATATTTGCATTAACTTCTAATTCGCTGATGACCTCATGCGGGCCAGTTAGGGTCAGCTATTGGGCCGCATGTGACCCATGGGCCTTACAATGCCCAGGTCTGCTCTAGAACAACATTAGTAAAGTATTAAATCAATACAAATATATGTATAAAATGTAACGTAATAGTTAATACAAAGTATAAACTACTATGAATGTTTGTGGTTTTAACACTTTGTACTTTTAAAAAGGTTTTAATAAAAGATTTAACATAACTTAAAGTGCAGGACCATTTGCAGCCACAAGGTGGAAATAAAACACCAAATGTCCCCTGAAGGACACATTTTAATCTAAAACATGTTCATTATTTGACTCAGTGATGTTTAGAGGTAACGAAATCTAATACATTACATAATATATTTCTATGCTTCAGAAAGCAATGAAAATATGTTACTAAACTGATTTGAAGTCGTCTCCATTATTAGAGCAAAAATCCATTAATAAACACTCACACTGAGGAAAAAAAGAACTGTATGCATAATAAAATACAGTAAATTTCATATAATAAAAACAAAACAAAGGAATAAAATATACATTACATGCTTTATTAATAACTTGTCTACTGTTCTATATTGCACAAGGTTGTTTTCAATCATCCAAGATCAAACTATATTTGATGCAGAAGATCTATGACAGAAGACCCAGCAATTTTTTAAAAAATTTATTTTGTTTTTTTTTTTTTTCCTTCTACAAATGAGGGCATAATGCTGTTATTTTATTGGGGGAAAACAAACCAAAGGAATGTGTAAGTAATGCAACTGCAGTGCAAAAGTTGTGCAGAAACAATAGAGCAAAAGCAAAAGGACCTCTTTGCAGTGCCACAGAAAAACGCCAACGACCAAAACCAGTTTAGCACTTGACAAAACACAAATCCGCTCACCCGAGTCTGTCTGTGATAACTGCTATAATATCTATCTGAAAATAATGCAGCCCTGGGAGCATCAGAGCAGAGGATAGACAGAAAAATTAAGATCCTTCAGAGAAAATAATAAAAAAAAAAATTAACTTAAATTGTGGCCAACGACAGGCAAACTCTGACATATGAACACATATACAGAATCAGATCTAAAAAACATGCCTGTTTAAGAATAACTTCATGTAAACACATCATTGTCCTCAGTAAATAGGCTTATTGCTATCTTGGCAATCTTCATGTAGACTGGACTGACTGGCTGTGGTTGGATGTGACGGTGTCTGTGTCCAAGGTAGTACCTGTACCAATAAAGTGCTCATACACCACAGACAGAGTGCTCACATACAGTACACATAGCCTCTACTCCTTGTCACAAAGAAAATGAAAATGGTGACAAAACAATAAAAACAAAGATGATTTTTTTTTTCTCCAGATGATTCACCTTGTGACTTTAAAACAGACCTATTAAAATACACATCGCTTTGGTTTTTCATATCAGTTAAAATGACAGTGTGGTTGTGTTTCAATGTCCATCACCTGCATTAAAATAAATATTCCTCTTAAAACAGCAGTCAGTTAAATGATGAGATGGTGATACGGAGAAACCTTCCTCTAAACATGACACCATGAGCCTAAAAAAAAAAAATCACAGCCTGGTCCCACAGATTAAGCAGACTTCATTCCAGCGCTTCAAAAATGATGGAGCTCAAAACCTCAGCAAGGTGAAAACGACAGTAAGGAGAACACAGAAAAGCTATAAATAGAATAAATAGTTTTGTTCAGTACTCAGAGGGGCCGCGGACCCCGGGGTCAAACAGTCTTCTTGCAGAGCCTCATTCAAGTCTGACGGTCTTCTGGTCGGGTTGTAACCGAGTGTTACGTTCATGTACAACAAGGCAGTAGTTGAAGGAAGTGTGACGTGTCCCTCCTGAACAGAACGTCACGGAGCTCCTCCCTCTTTGACCGTGAGCGTCGTCTCATCCTGAGGAGACGCGGCAGACTGGTCTCGATGCGATGTCGACTCGGCTCCTAGATCTTGGTCACGTAGTTATTAGGGAAAAGTCCCTGTTTTCCACGAAGTCGCCCCGTCCACCATCCTGATGCATCTGCAGACGAGACGAACAGAAAAGAAAGGGTTAAAATATGAGTTTCACTCTGCGATGTGAAGAGTGAAACAGTTTAGAAAATGAACCAACAAAGGAGATGTACATTCATGTCAAAAAAAACACAAAATAAGGCACGCGAATGAGAAATGTTAGTTTTAATATTCAGTTCAGTTAGAAATTTCATAAAAGCTCATAAAAAACGCTGAGATAAGTGAGTAAATAAACTACCAAATTAAAATACAAAAACACTAAAGTTAAAATAAGACTAAAAAATTATTAAACATAGCTCAGACATTTACATACAGGTAACACCAGTGGATAAGGTTAAGGTAAGGTAAGGTAAGGTAAGGTAAGGTAAGGTAAGGTAAGGTAAGGTAAGGTAAGGTAAGGTAAGGTAAGGTA
>JAQQZY010000019.1:39794409-39826055 GCA_030068375.1 Ostorhinchus rueppellii | reverse complement strand
ACCCTGTAATAACTGTAAGTCGCTTTGGATAAAAGCGTCTGCCAAATGCATAAATGTAAATGTAATGTAATGTAATACTAATCTTACTCTTTTAATCCCAGTTTGTGTGCGTTTTAAAAAGTGTCTTCGAGCATGTTGTGTCATTTTGTTATTGAAAGGTGCCGTACATTAAACCGTCTAGCCGAACACAGCTCCCACAGACCTGAAACTAATGTCTAGTGTCCCTGACAGACTAAAACAAAAATGCAGTTAATGTTTAAAGGACCAAGGACCCTAGTCAGAGGTCACTGGTATAAATTCCTGAACCACTTGGGAAGGTCTGAGCTGCTGGTGGGAAAGTGAGAGATTTGTTCCGACTGTACCGGTGTTATACAAACACTGCCTGTGCTGCTAAACACATAAATGGCACAGCTGTTTATTGGGCTGCCTATTTCACTGAACACTTAATTAAATCAAACAATGGATGAATTACCTTTAATGATATTCAGGCTTTTTATCATATAAAAATGTTGTGTAAAATTCATTCTGTACACCATAACGTATTAATTCTGGTAAATTAAAAATGTGATTTCTCAAGTTACAGGTGGAAAACACTGCACTTATTGTAATGATATTTACACAAAAAGGTAATATTTTAACTTTTCAGCTCCGGTTTCACTGTAAATGTGTTCCCACTTCACACTACTCAACATTTAGAGTTAAATGTGTGTAACGTGACTAAAGCCAAATGTTATATCATCTCAAACACTTAGCAGCAGGTTCTGTTTCCCACCTTTGTTTTAAGGAGGAGTAGAAGTAAAGTGTACAGACATTTTACTCTGAGCTACATACTAAAATCAAACTACATCTGAAGTTTATCTTATCAATTATACTGTGAATGGAATACTTACTGACATCATTATACACACAAAAAGCATGTTCATATGTGACTAGGTACACTCCCTTCTTTATCAATAATACTTTCTCTTTATCAGCTCAGACTCTCCCATTCAGGAACCATTAGAGCTGCGTCAACTGTTTTACAAATGAAGAGTAGCAACAAAAGTCACAAAAACATTGAATTCTAACTGTCTTCATTTGATTTGAGTTGTTATATAAAGTAATTAATGGATAACTAAATTAGAATGCCACTTAAACATGTTGATACTGCATTTTCTCTGCCCAGACCTCCTTAAATCATAATTAATGACCAATCGACTAAAGGGATATGAATAATATTAAACATATACCATAACTTTATGACAAAAAAAAAAACCTAAATAACAAAAATATGGGGAATCCAAGCCTCCTATCGATACACAGCATGACCATATAAGCAGAAGTAATATATTTAGGGCTTCGTGAATATCGTGTGTGTGTGTGTGTGTGTGTGTGTGTGTGTGGGGGGGTGTTCTCTGATCAAGCTTAAAGGGGTCCAGTGGACGTCCAGGGGCTAAAATGTGGTGATGGTCAGCTGTGTCCAACACGTACCAATACTTAGTATTTAACTGTACTGTGCATCTGATTCTGAAATATCAACATAATAAACACTTTTTCATGTTCTCTTCCCTTTTGCCTTATTCCCACGTTACGTTTCTTTTGTTTTCAACTTCAGACTGTAGGCGATGGACACAGAAGAAAGGATCAGCAGGTTGTATGTACAAATACACCATTAGTCTGTTAATACCGTCCTGCTGATAATGCTGGTAATTCTTTTCTTCTGTGTTTAGACCCGCTGCTCAAAGGACTAAGGCTGCTTCCTTCCTTCTTGTGCTTCCTCTGTGTGAAACTGTGCCAAAGCCTTTTTATCTGTGTGTACATTTTTATATCTGCATGCCTGTTTTTAGCATTTGATGTACTTTGCATGTATATGATCTCAAACACGTGGCCGAATGAAATCTGTGAAGTAAACCACTTTCATGCCTCGATAAAATAAAATGCACACACAAAGGGGCAAGTGGTGGCTGAGGCCTTCAGGGCTAATGCAGACAATGCAGGCTGTTTGCACAGATGGCCACTTTGACACAAAGAAAGCCCAAGAAACCAAAACACACAGACCAGACTCCACAATGCAGCTCCACGGGGGGACTGCAGACTGGGTAGACCCCAAAAGCTGCGGATCTGGACAACAGCCAGACGTGATTCAGGGCAGAGGGCATGGCGTAACCCAGCCCTACACACTTCTGTTACATCCCACCAGTTTCCAGATGCAGCAGTTTGTCTGAAGGCCTCATTCAGATGTATTCAATTATAACCATATGCATCACAATGGAAGACTCCTTTTAAGTGAGCACTATAGAAATCTTCACCACATGTCGCTGCAGTACGCAAATAAGAGTTACTCACATTTCACTGCTCTGCATCAGCTCAATGAGGTCATTAAAAAGGACGTCTCGGTTCCTCTCGCAGAAACCTTCTGCATCGTAGGACACCTGACGAGAGACCCACAGAAAGATTACTAAAGCGTAATAATCATCAAAGACGTCAAGGTCAAGCTGTTAAGAAAAGCTGCTAAATGAAAGATGACACCTGTGTGAAAAATAAAATTGTGACTCTGATATTCCGAAGCAAATTAATGTCTTGAATTTTATGGGGGAAGAAAATGAAGGGGTACAGATCACCATTTTGCACCTACCAGGATTAGCCTCCATATAAAACCAGCAGCGGTTTAAAGCGTACATATTAAACCGTGTTATTTCTGTTATACTGTAGCCCGAGTCAGGACAGGAGGAATTTTGCAGACCCGGTCATGGGAGCCCCTCAAGTCTTTATGGCACGGCTAATTAGATCTGCGGCATGTGTACCAGGCTGAAGCCACCACACATCTGGAGAATGACACCAGACAACCTCTGCCCAGACCACCAAAAATGAAAATCAATGTAAAAAAAAATAAATAAATAAAAATACCAGACTGGTGAAATGTAATAGACATTTAAATAAAGTAGATTAACATGTCTGACATTTACACACTCTTACATAAGTGGAGCGAGTGTAACCAAAAATAGAGAAAGAAAAAAAAAAAAGACACGAGGTGCTTAAAACTCAAAAGGGTAAAGATGACGACAGGCTGCAGAATTAAAGCTCCAGCTGCATAACTGCTACTTATGACAGATCATACAAGTGCAGCAGTTCCCAAAACAACACTATAAAAAAATGACATTTTAATAAGTTTCTATTTTCAGAAGTTACCGTCAGTTCCCCTCTGCAGACTGCACAGTACACAGTGTGATCATTTAGAAGTAACAGAGAAAAAACAGGCAGCAGTAAACCTCAAAAGTAGAAACATGTTAGTGGGACAAATGTTGAAGTAGTAAACAATTATTCCTTAATTATTCCTGCTCATGAGGTTGTAAAAGCAACCATTACAGTATTGAGTATGAGATTTTTACACAGTGAAACAGATTGTGACCAACTGAGAAGCAGATTAGATTAGGTGCACAGTGTACATTTTTTTCTGAATCAAACAATAAAATATAAGAATGACAAAAAAATCTATCTGATGTTTGTGAGGCAGAAGTCAAGATTATAGATTAGTACTACACTGCAAGTTTTATTCACATTACATTTAAGGATTTTTGTTTCCTTTATGTCATACAAAAATGTTAACCCTTTCATGCACTAATTATGAGAGCCTTAATTAAGACTTTTTCCTGTGTTTTTCATTCCTCTAGGCATTAATTCAAAAAACATTGCGATTGAAATTTTTAATGAACCTATTTTTCATAGACTAGCAAAAATGTCCACTCAGCTGGACACCATGCATTTAATTTTTGAAGCAAAGAAACATATTTACTGATGAACTGTGTGAAAACTACAAAATAAAAATGCTTTTAATGTAGCTAATCTGATGTTTGCTCACATTTTAACATACACTAATACTAGTTATTCTTGTTTAAAAACAAAAACAAAAAAAAAACAAAAAAAAAACTCTTAATTACAGTCTAAGAACAAGAACAAGCCTTTGATTTACATTCAAACATGTTACTGCAGGTCAGGTTTATCGAGAGGAGCTAAGTTATAATAACGGTACGAATGTCAGTGTATGGGATGATGCATACGTGTCCACTGTGTTGGCTGATACGGAACTAAAGCAACAAAATCCAGGAATATAGAGAACAGTTGTAGAACAGCTGTCCACTGTAGTGACCACTATGCATGAAAGGGTTAAAATCAGGGCTGACTGTGTTTTCTCTTATTAAGGATGTGATGATCGAAATGAAAAAGCCTGTTATGGATTTTTCTAAATTTGCACCAAGTCAGTTTGAAACATTGTAATGGAGAAGTGCTATGGTACACTATGCATGTTATACCTTAAAGCACAGGTGTCAAACATGCAGCCCGGGGGCCAAATCCGGCCTGCGAAAGTGTCCAATCTGGCCCGCAGGATGAGTTTGTGAAGTGTAAAATATCAATATTATCAATTATTATCAATCAGTGGTGTAAAAAACATTTCAATTCAGGTTCCAAATACAGTCCAATTAGATCTCAAGTGGATCAGAACCACTAAAAGGCTATTGTAATAACTTATAAATAATGAAAAATGCCAATTTTGTCCTTGTTTTTGTGAGAAGGCTTTTTTAGTATTTTGTACGCCATAAGGAACAAAAACCATTTAGAAGATGTTCTAAGTGTAAAATGGGAAACCGATCGGGACGTAGTGACGTAGTCTCTCTCTCTGTGTTCCAAAGTCACATCACTCGGAAAACTGCTGTTTAAAGACACAGCGGGGTATTTTAATATGATAATTAATGTTTTTCATTTTAACTTTCCATGCCTCTCCTGTGATTTCTGTTTTTATGTAAAGCACCTTGAATTGGCTTGAACAACCTGAACAAATTTAAACATGACATTTTTGAAGAGGATTAAGTGCATTTTTGCTAATATTCTGCCTGTAAATGTTTTGTGTCATTATAATCTAAGCTCTAGTGTCATGTGTAAATGACAAACTGATAATCTGAGGCAGAATATTAGGAAATTGCACTTGTTTTTCTCAAGATATTTCAAGTTGTTCATGTTGTTCAGATTTTCAAGGGAATGTTGTCGATGTTAATTTATCATAACATAATTTTGCATTTTTCATTGTTATTATTTTACCAGTCCGGCCCACTGGATTGATTGTCATGTTAGGGGGAATATGGCCCCTGAACTAAAATGAGTTTGACACCCCTGCCTTAAATGGACACTGGAGAGTTAGGATCATGATAAATTCTCCACCAGTCATATATATGAAGCAGTGAGAGGATGTATGCACCACACTATCACAGAAGTCTCTAACAGGTCTCCTCAGACTGACCTTGCCTGCGTAGTGGTGAATAATGAAGCCTTGGTTCCAGCTGTTGAAATGTTCGTGGGTGTTGATCTGCACTCTGAGCTTCTGCAGCATCGTCTGGTCGGCCCCCTCCCCCACGGCATGCATCGTAGCGCAAACATCATCCACGATGCTCATGATGCCAGGAGGATTCTGGGAACACGAGGAAATATGTCACGATGATATCAGATGATTACGATACTGTTTCCTATTGATTACAACAGAAAAGGTCTGGTTTTGATGGTAATATCTGAACAGGACCAGTTACACATATTTAATTCAGGGCTTTATAACAGATTCCTCTGTACCTGTTTGTAATAAATGTCTGATGGAGATTTAAAAGCTAAATATGCAGCAGCTTTAGCTCTAATAACTCTTATATTAAGTCTTGTTCATGCGTCCTACAGAGTGCACAGCGTCTATAACTCAAAGAACATGAGTCGCTGTTGAAAGGGCCCGTGTAAAGTTGTCAGTGGATTAACTAAACTGGTCTGGTGTAAAGAGCAGATCTGTCAGTCACTGGTCCAGATCCCCAGCCCCTCTCAGATGGAGGCTTGTTTTAAAGTCCTTGTTGTGGATTTCATGGATTAAAGCTCTCAGTGGGGTAGATAAATCAAATTAAGAGGCATGTCGGCACCCTTTAAGGATATTAGGCTGATAGTCATAATAGAGCAGGAACTTTGGCAGGAACTTGACTATCTTGCTTTACTTTTTTTGCTCCATTTGTTAAGGGAATAGCTCTAAAAGTTAGAAACCAAGCCCACAAAACTAAAGAACAAGTGATAGCGACAAAGATTATCACTACTTTATATACATAGTGTGTTTTATTTAACTACTTTTTTTTTTTTTTTACTTTCTATGAATAGATTCAAGCTAAGATTAAATCATGCATATTTCCCCATGGAGCCACTAATTCTTTGCCTTTTTGGTTGTTGACTTTTATATATTTATAGCTTATTTACTTTGCTCTCAATAAGATCGCAGACAATCTTGTTGTTGAAGTACTCGATAGGAGTCCACTTGATGCCCTCCTGCACATACTCCTCCTACAAAGAGACATAAAGAAAAGCCAGCGTCAGAAAAAGACAGGAAATTAAAAATAGAAAAAGTAAGCGGGGACTTTACCTGCTCAGCCTTCAGAGTCAGCTCGATGAAGATCTGCTGGAGCTTCTCATTCACAAAGTTGATGCAGAACTGTTCAAATCCATTTTTCTAATAAGGAGGACATTTCGGTTAATAAAAGACGATGTGAGCTTTGTCTTCATAGAGAACGGATTTCCTCTGAGGTCACTGGGCTTTGTTTAACGTGGGAGCTTAACACCAGACCTCCAGAATATAAAAGGAAGGTCCACATTGTCCGACTCGCAGCACATACAATAGACCTTCAGCATGAGTCGTATGCAGTGGTGGTCTACATCTTCCTGTCTAATGACCTGTGACAGGCAGAACGCAACTGACCTTTTCTTACATTGTGTACATTGACACAAACAGAACTGGCCGAGCTGATAACATTTATTTACAGCGGATCATGTTGTGTCAGATCATTGTATTCAACATAAGGAATGTAAAGCTAGTGCAAACCCAAGTAAGACAACATTGCTGATCCAATCCTTTAAACAACTCAAAGGTGTCTTCTCATTTAGCAAACAAACATGTAATCAGATTAAAGACTCATGTTGAAGTCTGTTCTCAATCAGGAGATGGCTCTTAATTCACATGCTTTATGAATTAGCCTTATCCTTTGTGTTTAATCGGTTTAACTGCTTAAAGTTCATGCCTGTTAATCTAATTTATGTGTTGATGCTGAATTTGGGCAGCTCGATTATGGAAAAAAAAAAAAAATCAATATCATGATTATTTTGGTCAATATTGGAAACCCAATAGGATAAAGTGGGTATAGAAAATGAATGAATGAATGAATGAATGGATGAAAACCCAATTATTCAAACGATTAATTTTGAGTTTCAAAATGCATTTATTCAGCATTTCTCTTTCTCTCAAAAACACTGTTTTGCATAAAGAATCAATAACATTCAAATTGAAAATAAATTTTGGCTACAAATATGTACTTTACAGCTGTTTTGCAATGTAATGGAATGTATTGCACATGTGCGTTTCTCAGAAATTGTTTTGAGAAAAATGGAAAATAAATCGTTTCAACTCGATTATTTGAGTTTGGAGATCATTTGACAACAAAATCGAAATCGTGATCAAAATTCGATTAATTGCACAGCCCTATGCTGAATAATTTTACAGTAGCAGAGAAAAAGTCTAAACACTCACCTGGAAAATTTCAAATCCATAAATGTCCAACACTCCGACATTTAACTCCTGATGATCTTTTACCATGGCTTTGTTGATGGACTGAAAATATAAGAAAAAATCTTTAGTAGAGGGTTCAAGCAGCTCAGTTACTTAGGACACATCTATGAAGTTTTCCTTGGCAAAGAAAATTTGTTTAGCGCCAAGAGGCAGCCAGACTACCATTCTGCTGTAAGGATGCTGGACAAGACAAGTAAAAAATAAATAAATTTTTTAAAAAACCCTGACACATCTATACAATTATCATTCAGCTGAACTTTAAATACAAAATACAAGAGATTCTAGACACATGTCAACCCATACCTCCACCAGGTAATCAAATACTCGAGCGTGCAGGGCTTTGGAGAGCGCATCACGAGTATAACACGCCTGCTCCACGTTCAGTGTCACATCAATGGACTCCAGTGCACTTCCCCACTTGCTGTCCATCTTCCTGCTGGTCAGTTTCTCCTTCAGACGGTTCTGGTCGATTCCCAGAAGAAAAGCTGGAAAGGCTAAGACTGTAGAAAGAAACAGAAGAAACACAGACCATAAAACACTGTTCAGTTACTGACACAGAGTTAACAAACTCAGTGCTCTGTCTTTTATCCAGTTCTCTAGATCAGTGCTTCTCAGTCTTTTTCTGTCGAGTCCTCCTTTGAAGGATAAGAAATCTCCAGACCCCCTCAACCCCACCCAATAACATTGTCACAGTGGTGCAATTATAACTTTTACTGAAAGAGACATTAATATCGTAACAATACTTTTTGCTTTTCCTTGAATATTGTGTTGTGCAAATTAAAAATAACTAATAAATTCAACAAAACTGTACCCTGTCCCAAATAGAAATAGGGAATGTGCAATTATCTTACAACTATGACAATAAAGTTACTTTTTTTGGAACAACAAACACATTTTGGTAACAAAGATATACATTTTAACAATATCAGTGTTTGTAGTGAGCCTGTTTCTACTGCACGTCTCAGAACATTAAAGTACAAACTGTACAAAAACAGAAACGTTGCACATTGTTCTTTTGCAGTCACATCCTCGTCCATTCTCCAAACCTAAACTCTTTGTCTAGTTTAGTGACAGATCCCCATGGAAGTAGATTTGTTTGTTGTACATCCCTAAAATGAGTCCAGGGTGCTCCAACACTAAAACATTAGTTCCGCCTGAAGAAAAAAAAAAAAAACACCCAGGAGAGATTCCATGCTTCCCCTGGCAAGTTTGAGAAACACTGCTCTAAACCTAGAAGTGTTTTCTGCTTGTCGTTTTATAGCAGTTTATTTTTTTTAACCTTTGTCTTTATTCAAGATCATGCATAGTGAAGAGAAGGTGGTAAGACTGTGGGCCATGTGGCGTGTACTCTACCAGAACCAACACAACATATCATAGTTATAGCTAATGGTTGGTAACAAAGTACTACTACTTGTACCATGTTGAAAATCTGAGAGATAAAGCTGTGTTCCGTAAAATGGAATTCAACCAAAAACCACCATGCTACTAATCATCCTGCATGTTTTCAGTATATCTTTGGTCATATCAATAAGCCATTCAAATAATAATAATTAAAAAAGCTTTAAGGGATAAAACCAGTGGATGCAGCTGTGGTGTAGAGCCACAATATTCTGGAAACACTGATCAAATAAAACACTTTTGTGGAGAATTCAGAGCAGATGAGCTTTCAATTACCACTGAATGACTAAGAGAGGAATAGTATTGGACCAACACTTGTATAAAAAAAAAAAAAAAAAAAAGAGAGAGAGTTGCAGACCACAGATCATTTGCCCCGACCTGGAGCTGATATCGTCCCCTGAGAGCCCCTCCCTGCCTTATTACAGTGACTCACTTCCCCTAAAAGGAAATGGCTCTCAGGCCTGTGGACTCACTGTGTCTGGGAATGCATCAGACCACTGCAGTAGCTCCCCGTTTGGGACATTAGGGTGTGACTGACCATACGCCTGCTTAAATCACCAGAAGTCATTCTCAGTGGAAGAAAGGGAAGGTATAGGTTTCACACAGTAACCTGGAGGCTGGTGCTCGGGGTGTGTTTGGGAATTTCAACCACAATTCCCATCTGAAGCTCTCCTAAGAACATTTGTTAGTCAAAGTGGCAGTTGATAAATTGAACAGGTCATCTTGTTGACAATAGAGTGGTTTTCTAAACATGTGAGTCACTGTGTCCTGGTAAGATGTGGCATTTACTGGGCAGAGTCTATATAGATTACAAATTAATATTGAATATTTGCATTTATTTTCATGCTTAGTGTGTGTGCTCTTTATTCAAAATAGTGAGGCATAAAGAACTAAAGCAAATACTGAGTAAATGTTTCTCTGGAAATGAATTTTGTTCGCAGTGTTTACTGACATATTGTAATAACTGGGCTGTAATTTCCAGCTCTATAGATATATTTAGACCTATTAGACGTGATGTTTCTTCAGAGCCAGGTCACTTGTTGTCAACAGCTCAAGGTTCCTAATGAATAGCAAAAGTTTAGTTTTAAATTAATTTTACACTCGAGTATTTTACTAAATGTCCTTTCTGTAAAACACTAAATGTTTGCCCAACATTAAAACTATTTAACCTGTAAAAATCCACTGAATCAGCAGTGACCCCAAAAAGTACTTCCAAAAGGTTCAAACATTTATACTAGGGCTGTCAAAATTAACGCGTTAACGCAGATTAATCCATCATCATGATTAATCTGATCAAAAATTTTAACTCAATTAACTCATGTGCAGCACAAAATGACTCTGAACGTCTCTGTTAATGCATTTGAGGCAGTTTGTTCAAGTGGAGTTAGCATCATGCAAGAAGAAACGGGCAGTTGATCCAGTAGTAAAAGTTGAACCAGCCCATAAAGATGGAGGACACTAAACAGCACGTTGGCTTCTGGATGGAAATATGAGGACAAAAAAACAAAATGGAACAGTTGTTTTGTTGAAACTGTTGAAGGTGTTTAATAAACATGTTAAATGTTCCCTTGTTTCTTGAGTCTGTTCGCGAATGCAAAAGAAAATCGCAAAAAAAACCACGATTAATATAGATTAAAAATTAATGATATGCAATTGTGATTAATCAAAATGAATCCACAGCAACACTGTGATTAATCTGATTAAAATTTTTAATTGTTTGACAGCACTAATTTATACAAATGTAGTTGACAGGATCTAAAATGTTTGTGGTGATTTTCACCGTTAAAACTTTGGCACTGTATTGCTAGCGCCACTCAAAGAAGAGTTACTGAAGACAAGAATAAAAAGAAATTCCTTGATACTGAAGACAAAAAAAACAGCAGTAGTCACCTCACTGGGTCAGAAAAAAACACAATGGGAATGTGTGTAAAGGAATCAGGTGCTCATCATCGACAAGTGTATAAAGCACAGAAAAAGACACAAAAAAAAGAATGTTGCAAAATCAATTGTTAAAAAATAATTAAAAAATAAGATGCGCAACCAGAAACTAGCCATCCTGAAACAAAAAAGTTTTTTTTGACCTATGGAGCCACCATGGTGATGGTCATTTTTCTTCATATACGAGCTGACGTAGAGTAGACTGTGTTTTATATTCAGACTAAATCAGCACATTTCTACATTCAGATCACGGTGCCTTTCAAATGAGGCCTCATTCATACATTTTTCCCCTCACAGTTCTTCAGTTCTTCCTCTACAAGTTTAATTATTTTAGTACAACAGTTAAAAAATGAAAAGAGTGATTTGTATTGAGTTTAAAAAGACAAATGGAAGGAGAATGTTTAGAATATAAAGCTTAATGTGGAATTTATGTCACATAAAAAACTGCTGACAAGTTCAGACCTTCACAGACTTTACCACCTAAAAAACTCACAACACGTCACCGTCTGGATCAAGTTACTTTGAATCTGAAATCGGCCCGAATCAGCGGAATGGTGTGTAAATTATTTGAACAAGTAGTCTCAACACGTCTTTCACCAAGTGATGATGCAGTGGCTGTTTGCGCTGAGTGTGACTGGATGTTTATACCGACTTGGCTGGTGTGCGTTTCGATGTGAGTAACACACTGCAGTTAAAGCACACAGGAAGTGGGACTGGAAGGGGACAGGAAAAGCAGAGATTATGAAGCGCTGCTGTTACATCTGCACAGAACAGACCGAGGCTTTGTACACTGTGCTCTCATCTGCATCATATGGGCCAAAGGATTCTGGGATTGTAGCGGACACAGCGTGAAAAGGAAGGGGAAAGAAAAAGAAAAAAATAAAACAGTTTAAAGATGGCAAAAAGTAGAGAGGACAGAGCTATTTTTCCAAGTAATTTTAGTCGCTGACGAAATAGATCCAGACCTTCAATAATGGTGTTTTATTTTCTGGTAATCTAGCGTGGCCTGGATTACTCCAGACAGTTGGCTGCAGCCCTGCATTAACACAATAAAACTTTAGGGAGTGAAAGTGGTAAGAGAGAAATATCTTCCAAAACCAACCAGAGAAGGGCAGCTAAGGACACCGGCAGCAGAGAGCGCACTGGAAGGAAGAGGTTTAGAAGCTGGACATCACCATCATCTATAAAAGCTTCGATTCAAGATCACACCAAACTTCACATCTTTGTATTTTTACAACAAAAGTGAAGCGTAGCTGCTTCTCCTTGTTCCCTTATACACATAAAGAAGAGTATTTAAATAACACACCGGCATTCAGGGTTTAGTCTCTGCAGTTCTACATTCATAAACTTTAGTTCATCCTCCATGCCTTTTTTAGTTCAATACTGCTGCCTACCTGTTATAAATATAATGTATATTAATAGAAATAAATAACAACAAAAATTTTGAATATATGTTTATCCTCTGATGGGACTCAACTGATCAGTAATCTGATAAAACACCACAGTTTGTGGAGGAATTTCAAAATCATTTAATATAATAATAAGAGCTTATGTTTCCCTCAACAGTCTATATACATATTTACATAAGAGGAGAACACAAACTGTAACAGAGCTGGACTGTTGTGTTGCACAATCTGACCACAGTAGAGATGAATAACATGTGGCAGTGCTCCTTCCAGCTCTTAATGAAGTTTTAATTAAGTTAGGATTTATTTAACATGGTAAAGAAGATTAAAAAATTTTTTGAAGAATAAACAAATTTTAAAAAGAGAAAGAAAAAAGAGAAAGAGAGAAAAAAGGATTTATATAAAAGAGAAAGTCTATTAATTGAGCATATTAACAGTATTTCACAGTTTCATATGATCAGCTTTAGCCATTGATTTTGTTTTAACTTCCTGAGATGCAGGAAAGTTAAAGTTTTGGCTTTTTTGCAATAAATAATTTTCATGAATGGAAACAGTTTATTCAGTCACATTTGTTTTATTAAATGTCCTTTGCAGTGGACAGTGTTTTTGTTTTACTTGTGTTTCAGTAAAACTGTGAAACTCCTGCCCATACAGAGGACAGAAACACTTCGCTGGGTCTCAGGAGGCTGAAGGAGTTGAAGGAGGATAACTCCAGTGTCATCACAGTGAGTAAATCTACTTACATTCCTCACTCTCCACAGCTGCGTAGTTGCCAGCTTCCCTAAAACTGATGTTTCCCAGGTGCAGGATTCCGGCTACAATCTGAAGCACCATGGCACGGTCCGCGGCCTCGATGCCAATCACATCCATAGCGTGCTGTGAAAGCAAAGAAAACGTTTGTGCTAAACCGGGGCGGCAGTGTGGATTTACTTAGTCCTGTGGTACCTTGTTCATGTCCTCTAATTACTCCCGTTGCGGTTTCACTTGTAAACAAAAACAGGAGGATATCATTGGAAAAGAAAACAAAAGAAGGACTGGAGGGAGAGAGAGAGGAATGTAAAGAGGAGGCTCTGAGCGTCATGTTGGGTACAACACTGGAAGGAGATTTATAGACAAACACAAAGGGGTGAAGGACAACACATCTTAGGCAATTACTCAGAGGAGAGAGGAGCATGTGATTATACCATCGTCTCCTTAAAGTCACTCTTGTCGTCGATGTCGTCCACTTTGTAGGAGCCAGACTGATTGAGGTAACTGTAATAATCCAGGCTTGTGATTCCCAGGCTGCTCTTTTGCTCTCCACTGGCTCCTTCTATCATCTGGAAACAAAACACCAAGTTTAGTGTATGTAGTTTATGCAGTCTGTTTCATGAATGTATGTGGGTGTAAGTTTTCTCTTTGCTCCACTTTGCATGCAAAAGAAACTGTGTTATGGCAAAACTAAAAAGTTCAGTCTCTTCCAGGCACCCCGAGCCATGTAGTATGAAAACAGATTGACCCTGTTCCTGCAGCCAAATGGCACTTCTAATCCAACGTGTCCTGAAATTCCCCCACAGATCCTTTTCAGCAGCCAAATATGTCCGGTTCACTCTTTAGCTTTAAGAAAACAAATCACCAGTAAGGCCATACCTGGTAGAATATATGGAAACTCCTCTCCCCAGGATTTCGCATGACGACACGTGACTTCTCCAGAAGGAAGTTGGAGATTTTCCCTCCGTCTGGTTCGCCACCGGAGCTGAACTGGATCTCAAAGTATTTCCCCTGATGGATCAAAGCATGTTTTTTTTTCAGTATTTTAGTGGACGCAATAAAGCTTAAAACCAGACCTATAAGATGTGAAATACTGGCACCTGGCTGTTCTAGGGTTGCTAGTGATGTGTGTGTACATTTATATAAAAATCTGACCCTGCTCTTTGTCACGGTTTCTCCTCCAGACAAAGATGTAATGTAATATCTATTCCAGCCCAAGTAAAGCTGAGAGCTGAAGCCCAAAACTGAACAGAGACACTATTTATTCAAAGATACTACCTCAAAAGTAGCATTCTCAGGACAGTACTGCCAAAAGTAATTTATTTTCCCCAAAACTGTACCACAAAATATCAGAAAATACTTCAGACTGCGTGCTAATATGAGCACAGCCCTAACCCAACTGCATCAGCTGAAAAAGCTCTGAGGGAAAACATTTTCTAAAATGTGCACTTGTTTGATTTTGCATCCTTGCTGACTTTGTTCCTCTATAAATAGTAAAGGATGTGTCTTAGTGGTTCTGTATGTATGTTTTTTGTGCAGTGTGTCCTTAAAGCACTGCTCTGGTTAACCAGGACACATGTGAGGTTTGTAGCCTCATGCAATAAACCAGAAAAAAGAAGGACGCCATTACTGTAAATCATTGTTTTCTCGTTCTTAAATGGGATCCAAAGGTGGGTCACAGAAAAGTTGACTCCTTAAATTATTCCAGAGTAACCAGTAGGCCTTCCTCCTGTTTGATTTCTTCTCTGATTTCAGCAGCTGCATATTGAGATGGTTATTCTAATTTTGTCTACACTAAAATATAAGTCATCCAAGACTGAAGTACAAATTGGTTTTGGAGCACAGAAGTAAATATGGATTCTAAAGGGAAGACCTGCAAAAGTGCCACGCCATTGCTTTTCGCTGCATTTCCGTCCAACTTGCATGACTTTTAACATAAACCATTGTTGAATCAAGCCACAGGAAACGTCAGTTGCCAGTAGCTTAAAATTATCCTCCCTTATTTTACAATTCCAACAGGGTAAAGGCCAATGTAGAAATGACAGCCTTACAAATCTGCTGGAGTTGTTGTTCCTTAGAGTTTTGGCGTTGCCGAAGGCCTCCAGCAGCGGGTTGGACTGCAGGATGATGTCTTTGACGTGCTGCATAGAGACACAATGAGCTGTTAGCTACGTCACACACACACACAACATTCAGCACGGAGAGACACTACACACTTCACACCCTCACTGACTGCGTGGTGTGTACATCACTGGAACTTTCCACTCACTCACACACACACAGCGTCTGGAGGACATTATCTGTCCTGTGAGCCATCTGCATGTCAGAAACACATGAGTTTTAAATCTGGGCAGCAGACATTATTGTATAGAGAAGTGGAGTGGAAATCAGTTGTTAGAATTAGTCACATTCCTCAACGTGAAGGAAAAACAAACTCTGCAGGTCAGGTTATTTATGCTTATTTATATGGTTCATTTCTCTATAATAAATGGCTACTTATAGATAATTCACATCACATACTCTTACACCATTACATTTAACTCACAGTTTTAATATTTATAGTATATAAACAGTAAGAGCTATGAATTGTCTCTGATACGATGTGAATGTTCTGTCATGAATACAGGTCTCACCAGCAGGGATTTATCATGTCTTTAAAACTATTCTCACCAATACATGAACACACAGTGTAAAGACATTGCATGAGAATGCATGTGTTTTTCTATGCGTACCACAGAGTGTGTGCTAAGTCAATGGGAACCACCATAATGGGAGGTGACATCGAACAGAAGCTGGAAAAGTGTGTGCATTCATTTGTTTGTTCAGTGTCATGGTATACAGTGCTTAATTGTGTTACCTTTACAACTTATTTTAGTAGCACACATGTAATAAGTAAACATAATAATGACATATAAATCAGTCAGATCATCCGCGCCACTGTTGACTTAAATATAAAACTGGAGGACAATTTCTGATTTCAGCGGAGGAAGCTCTGAGTGGATTTAACAGAAAAACCTAAATCCAAATGCCATCATGATGGAGGCATTTCCTCATCAAACTTAGATCTTTATCAAGCTTAGAGACAGGACATCTGCTGGATTGGGGGGCTGCCAGATGGCTGAAGGGGCCTGGGGGGAATAAAGGGCTGATAATGGGCTATGAGGATGAGAATGGTGGGAGGAGGAACAGTTCTGAGGAAAGACAGTAAGAATAAAGCACCAGCAGCTTGTTTGACTTCATGTTGTTACAAATTAGGAACAGTCAGATATACAAGATCTAAAATATAATACATTAGATAGGGAAGCGCATCATTTCCTCTCCAGTTTCCATTGCATAGTCTTCATCTTTTCCAGTCATGTCCCCATATCTTTGGACAGTCACACACATTTTGTCATTTCACCTCTGTACACCACCAGAGTAGGTGTGTAATAAAACACTCAAGATGTGACTGAAGTGTCGACTCTCAGCTTAAATTCAATACATGTATAACCTTAACCATTTTGGAATTACATCAGTTAGATAAGATTAGATTGTATTGCTCACACAGTAAGGAAATTCTATGATCAAGGAAGCAACAGAATAAAGTGGAAAAATGTGCTTTCAAAAAGATAATGTAAAAAAAAAAACAATAGAAGAAGAAGAAGAAGAAGGAGAAGAAGAACTTTACAGACTATACATATTTAGATATGATACTTCCATTTCAGGCTCAAAAATTATTGAACAAACTAAGATTTTTCTAAAGATGAGGAATATTTTTTGATGAAAATGTAATACTTCACTTATTTTCTTTGAAATAATAATTATGATCTGACTTCTGATCAGACTGATTGATTAAGTGGCTTCACAACAGCAGTTTTGTTTTTCAGTCTAGTGACACCATTCAAAAATACCAAACTTTTAATGAGAATGAAGACCGTTGTTATGGAATATTGTTTACGTTAGCCCTAATCACACTCTTTTCCTACGCCTAACACCCTTTGTGGTTACCAGACCTCATCACAGCCTGGATGTCACACTTACTTTGAATGTTGTGACACAGTCGGTGGTGTTTTGTTATTTTTCTTGCTGCCTGAGCACACAGAAGAAGTTTTTTGTTTTTTTTTTATTTAGGGATTTTGGCAGCAAGACTTTCATTGTGTTGTTGCAAAAAGATCTATTATAACTCAAACCACCTTTTTTTTTTCTAAACATGACCAAACTTCGACTAAAAACTGAGGATAGAATGTCAATGTTCCCTCAGGATGCAAACTCCAGTGACAGCTCTGTGTACAAGTCATTGATCCTCAATGAACTGCTACACCTGTGGACCTCCCACTTCCTCAAACACTACCCCCATCCACCATTTGGGGCCAGTTCTCCAAACACCTGTGAGTTCAGACAACTGTTTTAGGATATCAATCAGTGGTTTTCAGTCAGTTCTGTCATTTAGGAATGGGGACATGTTGGCGTTTATGGAATTATTATAGAATCAAGACAACGCTTTATCTCAAACATCTGAGACATTCCACTCGTCTTTACATTGTGTTCTCCATGTGACAAAGCAGCTTCGCTCACCTGCACTTTGGGTCCGCCTCCTGACACTCTGGAGATGTAGCCCATGATATATTTGGCTGCCACCGTCTTCCCAGCTCCGCTTTCTCCACTGAAAGAGACAATAAAAACCAATTTGTGTCAATTCTGAAGCCTACAAGGACAATCGGCCTCACAGGTTTTAACTCATACACTTCATTTACTGAATAAATGCATATTGTTTTGTGCAACTAGAAGCAAATTCCACCTCAAAGAAAACTGGGTAATAAACTAGAGCACATCTGGGCAGACGAATGCAACACTAACAAGGACATTAATTCTGTTTTGTCACATTTACAGATATTTTCCCTCATCTCTCCTGCTTCGCCTCACACTTGTCTATTTTCCTCTTCGCCTTTCACTTTGCCAGGGTCATACTTATTTTGACATATGTGGTTTGGCAGTGGATAACAGTGGAGTCTGTTTTTTCTTCTGTGCCTTAAAGTAGTCAGGTTGGTAATGCCTCTGTGAGAAACACAGCTGCAGACTGTTAGAGGCTGCCAGAGGAAGTCATGGGAGCCACTCTATTACACACAAGTCTCTATACTGTTTTAACCCTTCCCCTATATACCTCTACATCTCCCTCAGGTCCTCAGTTTTGTCTGGGATATACTCCCACATATCTTCCTGCACATGTACTCCTCAATTTCCATCCAAAGACATGTCCTTTCCCTATCAGAGGAACATTCATGAGTCCCTTTATGAGACGAGTGATCTCTCCTTAAAGTTGTTGTCTGAATGGACTATTTTCAGCACAAACTACAGCGTCAGTTTCACTCCCATTTTGAGCCCCAAAATGGGCGGGTCTCATTGTTGTGGCACTCAGATGGTGACGGCATCGTTAACTTATGCAGAGGGAGATTTATTCACCAAAAAAGGACATAAGTTAAACAATGCATTGCACGGAGAGTTTAGTCTTAACTTTCACACATTTGCAGACCTGTTTAAAGCTCCACAGGCCTAAAACTATATTTGTGGCGTCTTCCAAATTCATTTTTTCTACATTTAATCTACAAAATTATCCTCTGCATTTTGAATTTTTCCATGAAAATCAGGAATTTTCCTATTTTTACTTGGTAACCATGGAAATATTCATAATACATCAGAGTATTTTTTTTGTTATTAATATTTTCGGATACACTTGCTGCAGATACACAGTACAAACTCTTTTTTTTCTCCATACAACAGTAACATAGGAAAAATAAGATGGGATTGTGCAGTCTAGCAACAACATACAAAACAAGCCAGACCTACAAGACATCAAAAAGACAACATCAAAACACCCCCCCCCAAAAAAAGTTACCCTTGAAAAAAAAACAAAAAAAACTGTTCATTATACGTGTTCAATACCTGATCCAAATAAAATTTCTATAAAGAATAATACGTCAGAGTATTTATTTAATTGCACATCAGAAAAGTAAAATTATAAATACAACAAATTGTGGAAGTGAAACAAACAAACAAAAAAAATCCCAACAAATTTACAAAATAATCTCACTAAAATAAGCATCAACAAAACAATAGCCCAAAAAAAAGACATATGAGTAAACATATGCCTGTGTATACTAAGTGCTTTCGGAATATTTATTATGGATATTAAAGTGAAATTTGATGTGAATGATAAACAGGTGTGTGTGGTGAATAAATATCTTCTTGGGAGCTTACATGTTGTGCGGATCTTATCTCACGTTTTATTACCGTCGTCTCCGTTATGTTTTCATCGGCGTTGGTTTGTCTGTCTGTCTGTCTGTTAGTAAGATAACTCAAAAAAGTTATGGACGGATTTTCATGAAATTTTCAGAGATTGTCAGAAACCTAATCATCAAGAGATGATTAGATTTTGGTGGTGATCCGGATCACCATCTGGATCCAGGAATTTTTTAAAGGGTTCTTTATCGTTGGGAGATGGGGCATGAGGTCACCTGTACATTCAGCGCCATTTAGTGGATGAAAGTACAAACACTGCCTTGGCGGAGGTCTGCTTCTATAGTTATTTACTGTTTCTTGGGATCCTGCACACCTTTTTAGTAACTGGATGTGCATCTCATCACCTCTTTTCAATGATAAACAGGAACATAAACTTCAATAAATAAAAACTCATAACAAATGACCCAAACATACTGACATCTACTCTGAAAACAAATAAAATAGCAAGTCTAGGGATAAAAGACAACAAAACAACAGGAGGAGAGGGAGAAATGTTTACCAGGTATTGACAGACTCGTCGCTTTTCCATTGACCCTCAAATATCGCAAAATAACGTACGCATACAAATTTACCTAATGGAAAAACGACAATTTTGCCTAAACTCTCATTTTTCGATTAAAAGGTTTTGCGCTGGCAAGAGGTGGTTTCTCGGGCGTTACGAAATTGGTATGTTACGCAAAACTGCAATAGAAACACCTATTTTCGCAAATAGTCAAATATGAACAAACAAAAAAAACCCGGATGTGGACGGACGTTACAACAAGCGAAGAAGAGTTTCAAAAGAAACATGGTGCGGTATGTGAGGTCACACCAGAAAACGGAATAATTTTTCGGAGTGTCTGTTTGCACCCGGGTGCAAATAGAAAAATTGTGTGAATATATCCTATTTACACCCATCTGGGCGGAAGGTTAATGTTTGCGTAATTTCCTATCTATTTGTGGCATTTCCTGTGAAAAGAGCGCGAATCTGACTCGAATTACCGTTTAAAAATGCACTATTTATCGTATCTCCACGGTGGCCGAGTGGTTACGAGCACTGTCTGCAGTGCAAATGGGCTTTTTAATTGCCAGTTCGAATCTCGCGTGAGGCATGATTACTCACATTCCTGTCCTGCAATTTCGTTTAATTTTCTTTTTAAGAAAAACAAAAAACAAACATCTGGAGTGAACGAGGATCTGTATTCTTGCTACAAAGGTAAATCAATGTCGCTGTGTGTGCAATATATGCTTGCAATGACAGTCAGATACTTACTATTTGTATCAAGTATTTCTAGCTGTTTATTAGTCGTATTAGTCGTGGTTATGCTAGTCAATCTGGGTGTAAATAGAAGAACTGTGTGAATATATCCTATTTGCAAACAGACACTCCGTTGCTATTTGCACCCGGGTGTAAACATGTAATAATAATAATAATAATAATAATAATAATAATAATAATAATAATAATGATCATATCTGTAAATTAACACCATATTTACGTTTGTCGCCATGTTTATGAAATTACTTCTCGTGTCATCTCGCGATAAATTGACAAATCATCGTATTTGTGATTTAATGGGAAAAAAAACGACATTACGCCCTTCTGTTTTCCCAACATTTAGTGAAAATCAACACAGTTTTACGCATAAGCCCAATGGAAAAGCGACTACTGATACAACTCAGCACCAGACGTTGAGTAAAGATGAAGGTTATAATATGAAAACAGAGAAAACTGAAGCAACAGTGACTTGTTCAGCAACATACAGTACAGTATATTTGTACATGAATGTAAAAACAAGTATCTACAACCACTGTCACATGGGTTTTATTTGTGAATTAATGTTGCAGAAGATGTTGGTGTTTCCATGTTCATTACAGAGCCTCTGAACTTCCAAATGGATCATGTTTGACTGAAAAACTGCACTGTTCCCTGAATTATATTTCAATGTATTGATAGGATTAGTTCTTCAAAAGTTATGAAGCATTTTATATCAGTAGATGTTTGAGTCTTTGAGGGTTAAGAGAGATGTAGAAGTAATGCACACTGTATTCAGACAAAGCTCTTTGCATTTACAGATTGTTCATGTTAACATTTTGGGGGTTTTTTTCTTTATGCGATAGAAAAAAACAAAAATGCTTCTGGCCCATAAGCAACAGCAGCAAACAAAAAAGAGCACTGATTTGGAAATATTTAGGATTTGAGTGATAAAACTACCACCTACTAAATGAATTAAATACAAGAATTTATCACATCTCAACATTTATTGTGCTTCTGTTATTGTAAAAACAAAACAAAAAAAAAACCTTTGAAAATAAAGAAACAAAGCATGAAATCTAATCAAAGAATCTAAAAATAATTCAAATGGAAACAGACATACACAGACAGTGATGTAATTTGTAATACACTGGGGATATTTATTTCTAATGTGCATGAAGGTCTCCCATGTGGGCTGCTAATCATTAACTTCTGTGAAGTGTGACCAGAGAAGGACTTTGACATGAGCAACGATGACAGAGCAATAATAATAAACATGTTAATTTATATGCTGCCCTCAGATCCTTTTTATTAACGTTTCACACACATAGGGAACTGTGCTTGTCGATATGTCTCAGTTTATGAACTGCTTCCTAGACTGCACCAGACATTTGAACATCTGTGCAATTTATGTCTGAGCTGCAGTGAAAAATCTATCACCAATTTAGGCCAAAGTAATTCATGCAGATGTTGGAAGGGGATGATGACAATGGGGTGATGTAATCTTTTATTCTAAAACCAGTACAACATGAACTACAGAGTCAACGTTAAGATGTACCAGAACAAAACTGCTTACATTTTGACAATGAAAACATCTACTAAACCATGTAAAATAACATTCACACAAGTAAGTAGTACTTTTTAAAAATTAATATAACCTTTGTTTAACCAGGAAAAAAGCTCCTTGAGATTAAAAATCTGTTTCTCAAGAGTGTCCTGGCAAGACAGCAGCAGCTGAGGTTAAACACAATAGAAACTAGAAAAGCACTCAGAGAGCGCAGACCTCCGCCAAGATAGTGTTTGTATTTTTTTAAGGTAGTATTTGTATTTTTTTTAAGGTAGTGTTTGTACTTTTTTTTAAAGGTAGTGTTTGTACTTTTTTAAAGGTAGTGGTTGTTTTTTTTTTTTTTTTAAGGTAGTGTTAGTACTTTCCTCCACTAGATGGCGGTGAATGACCTCATGCAACTTTGTGCCACCATGCCCTATCTCACAATGATAAAGAATCCTTTAAATAGTTCCTGGATCCAGACGGTGATTCAAAACGCCTCCAAAATGTAATCATCTCTTCTTTGACCCAGAGTGGACATACCCTGAAAATTTCATCAAAATCCGTCAATAACTTTTTGAGTTATGTTGCTAAAAAACAAAGTTGGATGGTAACAAACAAACGTACAGTAAAACATAACCTCCTTGGTGGAGGTAATTACAGCCATACATCCACTAAAAATATACATTAAAACAAAATAAAAGTCAGTTCTAAAACCATACATACAATGCCAAACTAAGAACATACATTAGAAACAGCATCAATAATTTAAAAGCTACAAAAACTATAACAATACTGTTCCTTAAAAGCATCTCAAAGCAGAACCAGATTCAATCAATTAAAAACCATCTATATTCAGATTTATCCTTTTCCTGTTCATTTAAAATGACTTTGAATGTATTGAATGAGAGCATTTCCTTCAGCTTTATCTCCTTTAGGTTCTTCCAGGCAGTGGGAGCAGAACATTTAAAGGCTTTCTTTCCCAGTTCTATCTGAATATTCATGAATATACTGTAATGATCAACACCCTCTGGATTGAATTGTATTTTTTAACAGTCACAGGATCTTGGCAATCAGTCGGTGTACCTCGTCCTTTAAAACAGGTCTAATAACCAAAGCCTTCTCTGTTGGCATCTCTTTAAAGAAACGCACACACGTCTGGAAATGACCTCATGGTGGTCATTATGAAAGAACACTGGTTAAAGCCGCTTTAACATTTAATGAGCTCTTGTGCAGGTGAAATATCAGTTGAAGGAGTGAAATTTAAGCCATTTTCATGAGAATGAAAACCCAAATTCTACAAACACCACCAGCAACAGGCGCTGGAGTGGAGCTGCTGGACACCACATGACACTATTTTAAGCCTGAACATGATTTCATGTATGTTTCATTCATTCATACATAGTCTGTTTAAGATCTCAAGAGATGCTCACTTTTTCCACGTCAGCAGATATAGTGTTAACGTTCCTGATCAAAAGCATCTACTGATCTGAAATGTTTAATAATATCTGATCCTTCCTCTTTAGAAGCTGACTGCACTCCTTCAGTTGACCCTGGAAGACATTGGCTGATTGTCTTTTCATGTATTTCACAGGTGCTGCTCATTTATCTGTCTCCTGTCAAATTCTTGTGCATTTCCTATATTTATACATCTATTACCTCCGCCAAGGAGGTTATGTTTTACTGTGCGTTTGTTTGTTTGTTACCATCTGACTTTGTTTGTTAGCAACATAACTCAAAAAGTTATGGACGGATGTTGATGAAATTTTCAGGGTATGTCCACTCTGGGTCAAGGAAGAGATGATTACATTTTGGAGGCGTTTTAAATCACCGTCTGGATCCAGGAACTTTTTAAAGGATTCTGTATCATTGTGAGATAGGGCATTGTGGCACAAAGCTCCATGAGGTCATTCACCTCCATCTAGTGGAAGAAAGTACTAACACTACCTTTAAAAAAGTACAAATACTACCTTAAAAAGAAAATAAAAACACTACCTTAAAAAAAAATACAAACACTACCTTAAAAAAAAAAAAAACACTATCTTGGTGGAGGTCTGCGCTCTCTGAGTGCTTTTCTAGTTATTTGTATTATCTATTTATTTATCTTTTTTCTCTTATCTAATTTTTTTAAAATCCTGGCAGGGCTTGTTAGTTTGGGCTGGAATTTTCTTTTTTCTTTTTATAAGTTTTGTCACTCGTTACTCTTTCTATTGTTCATGTTCATAAAATCTGAAAAATCAACATGTACATGATCAGTAAATTAAATATAAGAAAATACTTGATTTTCACAGAAAAAGTAGAAGATATAATATAATGATAAACCATTTAGATACGGTTAACTGTAGAGAAAAAAATAATTCAAATATCATCTGAAAAATAGTTCTAGTTCTTGCTTAGAACACAGAAACTAAGATAAAAGGGAAAGTCCTACTGACTCTATATGCTGAATTACTTACACATTTTCTCAGTAAATGAGAAAAATGGCTAACGCAGGTCGATGCTGACCACACTGCCTGGCCAGCGATTCACAGCAGCCTTTGTTTCCAGAGACCTGGTTCATCATAAAAACCACTTCCATGCTTTTGTTTGCTGATTTAGTCAATCACAAATCCACCTCAGCGCCTTTATGTGGGAAACTGACCTACCCGCTACTCACTGCCCAAACAACGGGCAAAAGTGCTGAAGCGGGGTTCATTCATCATGAGGTAAGCACTCCAGTAACCACCCTGCTCAGGTGACTGGACCACAGCATAAAGCACTGACCATGACAGCACACTTTTATCTCTGATACAGCATTTCACCCTCAAAAAAAAACAACAATTGTAGTTCACACAGACTGCAGAAAAATATCCCCTAAATCCAGAGAGAGGCTACAGGATCATGCAGGTGTTACTGTGACTGTTTTCATTCCTAAAGCAGGATGTTTGACAGCTGTTTTGTTTCCTCATAACATCCTGAGGTGATATGCAGCTGTTCACTGTGCATTGTTTTCACATTTAAATAGTGGTACGTTATGCACTGAAGCTAAAAAATTAAAAAATACCACAAAAAATACCAAAGAATCCCGTCACTGTCAGTCAGCTGTACCAAAATGATGTGGTTAAACCTGTTGGGTCTGTTCTCTGGTTCCCCTCCCTCCATTATCATGACCTGTCAGGGCTCAGCAGCAGTTCACTTTTGTTATAACACCTCACAGATCACGTTGCACATCCTTTGTCACACTTTCTCTCCCATCCTGGACCTCAAAAGATCCAGTGATATGAACAGAAATGCTCTTTACACTCAGTCTCCTCAGAGGAAATCAAACTAAATGTAAGAAACAGTGATTTACTGCATGATTTCTGTGCTGCTATGTACTTCAGCTGTCACATGCCATCTCTCCATCATGTCTCTGCTGGCAGACAGCCATAGTGATCACAGTTTCAGATCTTACCTGATGATGACACACTGATTTTCACGGTCAATCATCATGTTTCTGTACATGTTATCAGCCAGAGCGTAGATGTGAGGAGGGTTCTCATACTGTGCCTGAAAGAACAACGACAAATACTATTCATTACATCTGACTAAGCAGTAATCATACATTGTTGCGCATAAAACTGGAATAATTTTATTTTCAAACACATTCCTCTTTCCATTCCTATTTATACACATCAGTGATCACTTTTAACCAGGTTCAGCAGTTGCATACCAAGTTCCAGTTACACTTCTATCAAGAATAAATCACATTGTCACAATCATTTCATGAGAAGAGATTAAAAAAAAACTATAACATATTCCAACTTTATGGGCAACAGTGTATGGTTTATGATCTATAGAAGCACATGAAAAGAATATTTTTTTTAAAAGTCTGTCTCGAAAATGAGTGTAATTTTTTTCCAAGAAGAATTGTTAATTAATTAATTTATTATTATTATTATTATTATTATTATTATTATTATTATTATTATTATTATTATTATCTCCGCCAAGGAGGTTATGTTTTCATCAGCATTTGTCTTTCTGTTAGCAAGATAACTCAAAAAGTTAAGGACAGATTTTCATGAAATTTTCACAGATTGTGAAAATTTTACAGATGATTAGATTTTGATGGTGATCCGTACATCCAACGCCATTTAGTGGATGAAAGTACAAACACTGCCTTGGCGGAGGTCTGCGCTCTCCGAGTGCTTCTCTAGTTATAATTACCTCCACCAAGGAGGTTATGTTTTTGCCGGCATTTATTTGTTTATTTGTCTGTCTGTCTTGTCTGTTAGCAACTTTACAGAAAAACTACTGGACGGATTTTCTTGAAATTTTCACCAGTGATAGAGAATCACCGAAGGATGTTCCCATTACATTTTGGTCACGATCCGGATAGTGGTTTTGATGTCATGATGTCATAATCTTGGCAGAGGTTTGTGCTCACTGAGTGCTCTTGTTATTTTAAGTTTTATGACAACTTAACAAACAGTAAAACAAAAAACAGTATATATAAAGCTATAAGACTGGTTTATGTAATGCTTGTGCAACATCACTAGCACACTGAGGTAGTACATTGTGTTTGCATAAGAACTCATATTGTATGATAAAATACAGAGGTACATTCTTAAGAACACATATTTAACCTTTTGTTGAGAAGATATTCTAGCTAATGAGGTAGATTTGACAGTGACAGGCTGATACAATGGTTCCTGCTGGTTGCTTTTTTTTTTTTGCTTGTAAACCTTGCACACTGTACATTTTGGTAGATTTTTATAGTTAAACTAAGACAAATTGACTATATTCAGCAATGTCTAGAGTCATTCTAATATGGCTGTTTTGCAGCAATATGTTTATTTTATTTTTCACTGGAAATTCAGGACAAATCCAAATTATCTTCCATGAACAAACACATATAACAATACAAATATGAACCCTGTGCACTTGTGTACCTGCAAACCTTGTACATTTTGTTATGAGGGACACTGAGTATTAGAGTCCATAAGGATTGTTAAAGTCTTCATCTGTGTTCCATCTTAAGGAGACAAGCCAAGAGAGGAGGCAGACTCAAACAGGCTGTTCTATGAAGGTACAGCCAAAGCTTCTCAATGCCTGAGTCAAGTTTCTGACAACAACATCTGCGCCAGTCGACTGGAAAGTTAGCACCGTGTCTAACCCAGTTCATTTCATAGATTTTGTCCCTCGGGTTCTCTGTTTAAAATAACAACATATCAGTGCTCTTATGTTATGAATTCAACTCTTACAGATTAATTCTTTTAGACAACAGAAGACACATGCGATCAAACTCATATACGGAGAATCATTTTTTCCACATAAGAAAAAAAACATGGTACTTACTGCGCCCTGATACATCTCAATTTCCTTTTCCCCAAAGTACGGCATCTGCTTAAAAGGGTTGACAGAGATGAGCACAGGACCGATGTATGTCTGAGAAAACGTCGGGTTAAAGACAAACAGCAAAACACAATATAAGAAATAAAAAATGGAAAGCTTTAGCCTTTCCTGAGCTCTGTTTTATGTATCAGTATCTGGAAACACATTTGATTCGAGCACAGGGAATATTTTTAACAGTTTGTTTTATAGGTTTCAACTCCACTGAAGTTTTACGTAATAAATTTCTTCTCAATAAACTATAGACTGCCATAATTTGGGCATGAAAAAATGACAGTGATAGATTTTAGGAGGGTTATTATTGGATATGTTAATAAAGTGAAATAGCTGTAATGTTGAATGCTCTTCTCTCTCACTTAGTCAGAAGATTAATGGGAGTTTTTTCTAAATTCTGTGACGTTCTCTAATCAGATCAGCCAAAGCAAGTGTCACCAATCATCTTGCACTTTTGCAAAGATATTATAATACTAGGCAGAAAAGAAATGACTTCATCTTAAAGTCGACCACAACATCAGTGGAGTGTGCAGCAGTGGAGTACTTGGTGATCAGCCCTGATTCTAAATAAGTATCCAGTTCTCACAAATGACAGAGAATCGCCCCATCATGTAACACTGTGAGGTTTTATGCCCTGAAGCCAAAACGCTGCTCAAGGCAAATAAAGCTGCTATTGTGGGTGGCCTACAGTGACCCGCAGCCTTGGCAGGGACTCCTCAAACCTAAAACAGCCAGCATTTACTAAACTTCATAATCCTGAGCGGTGCCAGAGCATGGATGAAGTTTATGTAATGAGCTGCTTTGAGAACTCTCCCTATTGCTTTTCAAAGGGGTTATTCATTCATTCATCAACTCAGTTCATGTCATCAACAGCCAGTGTGTGTGTAGCCACAGCTGCCCATTTTAAAACCTAAAACCTACCATTTGTTCAGTATACTGTATGAAAATAATGGTTCCCAACACACCCTGTTAAATCCCATCTACAAATCAAAAAATTACAACGTTTCGAGGAAGGAGAGAAGTAAACACTCAGATTGATGCAGGCTTTAAAATTCTGTCTAATGCAATGTGCTTCCCCCACCTACAAACACCTTTTTTTTCCCACATTTTGCACCACAGTGTGATAAAACAAGAGTAAATCTGAGTCATTTCTGTGCTGGGGGAGCAGAGGTCTGGTCAGGGGGTGCAGAGAGAGGCCCTTTGGCCCTTCCACACGGCCGAGTCTCAACAAGAAGCTGGTACCTGCCAATATTGACCTATTACTCATGCTACTGTGACACTATGAATGAGCATTCAGCTATTCTGGGAATAGCAGGGATGAAGCAGGAGTCAGCAATTCCTCACTGGGGTGCGACCTGAGATTGTGAAGAAAGGATACAAAGATGTAGTCATCCATGTATCTCTTCTTGAGGTTGTCCACAATGGCGTCCTCATTGATCTTGCTGAGCAGCACCATGTCATCCACGCCGCTGTGTTTGACATTGTGGCTCTGCCAGTGGTACCGGTAGTGCCCCCGGCTCCCCTGCAACAACAAAACATACAATGTACTATTGTTTTTTTCACCCAGAGACACACAATGAGACCACATGGACTGATCGAGAATCTGACATCAAGGCTGCACAGACGTAGTTCTACTGTACATGAGCTGAATGAATCATGGCATTTGACATTTGAGCAGAAGGCTGAGGTAGTGTGGTTTTATCACACTGCTGAGATGGTGGGACAGAATAAAAGCCCAGCAGAAAACACAGTATCACTCTAGCAAAAATTCAACAGTTGCACATTTTCCAATCCCAGCAGTATGATGAGCCATGTTTACTTTGAAACGGTGCAAGGCCACATTTCCCAGAAGTGCTTGGTGTTATTTGTTCAAGTGTTCAAGATGCTCTGACCGAGTTCCACATCCTAACACTCTGGTTTCTCCCTATATTTCTGTTTTGTTTCAGCTGAGTGAGGCTCTGGAGAACTGAGGTCATCTATCATGTGCTATGAGTCAGTGTTGTCTGGCTACTGTGGACGAGGGTCACAATGTGCTGCGAGGAGTGAGTCTCTTTCTCCTGGATGGAGAATCACTCAAAGCCACAGAGACCATCCAGAACATTAGTCAACACTCAAGTTAACTCTTCACTTCCTCCCACTTTTGAGAGGAAGTGTGGAGAGAGGAAAGAGCAGCATAAACAATACGGTCAGAGGAGAAAAATTTTACAATCAGTTGACCTTGTGGTAAGATTGTTAAGATAATTTTTACACTTCAACTTGATTCTGACGTCTCGCGTTCAAGTATTTGGACATTCTGTCTCCTGCTGGTGGCACACCATCACATTTAATCATATATCAAAATAATACTTACGTACTGTAGAGACACGGTGAAAATAAATGAAAATAAGAACTATAACACAAATATCACAAAGTGTGAGAAATCAGTTAATATAGTTGAAACTTAAAAGAAAAAAACTGTGATAAACACCACAACACCACAGCTCAAAATTAACCAGTGGAAAGTCATTGTGTGTTTAGTAATTAACTCTAAATTACTCAGTCAAGGAGGAGGGCCAGCAAGCTTTTAATATCCTCCAGGGTGACTTTATTCTTTACAACAACTAAATTAAAACCACTTTACAGACTCGGTCATAGCATGGGCGATGAGGAGGAATGTTAACAGCTTCTCTGGCTAATTCTGTGGGTATTTTCCCTCAAGAGGAAAGCAGCAAATTATTGCTTGATTAATCCTCTGGATCACACCCATTAACATGTTTTATAGGTTTTAGGTGCGGCAGGGGAGACGCTCGCCTCCTTTGCAAATTTGACATCAGGGTGACGTCACCTTTAAGAGAAGAATAATTATCTGACTGAAAATGGAGCTAATATCCGATGGCAGTTTGGGAAGGCTGTAAACTAAAGCAACTGTTTAAACCTTTATGTTATTATTTTTGTGGTGACTTTCACACACAGTTTATTCCACATTTAACCTTTCCTTTGTGATCTATAAAGTTATCATCTACATTTTGCAGGTATTTTCCTATATTTTACTTTGTGACCATGTACATGGGGCAGCTGTTGTCTAGAAGGCTGTAGAATCTCTCACAAGTTCAATTCCCCAAACTAGCATAGAAATTGTTGGCTGATGTGCCCTTGAGCAAGGCACTCAACCCCCCATTTGCTTCCCAGGTGCCTGTGTGATGTGTTCCTGCATGTTTAGCTAGTGATGGGTGAAATGACACATAATGATTATTAATACTAAGACCCAATCCCAATTCACCCCTTGGCCCTCCTCCTTACCCCTACCCCTTGGCACTACCCCTTCAAACAGAGTTGCAAGGGGTAGGGGCTGTTAAAACATTCCCCTATGAAATGGGATAACCCTTGGAGACCTGTTTCGTCATGAGCAGTCATCGATGCTGCTATAAACAGATGCAACAACTTTGTTTCTGAATGAATTCACCATGCCATCAGCAGCTGTAACCGTCTCTGTTGCAAGGGATTTGGACATGTTTTTGCAGCCATCAACCACAAACCACAGAAATGCGGTCTATAGCACATCTCGTACCCCTCCGTTTGTAGTGTGGTCCTGAAAACAGCCCTCCCCCTTAGCCCTTCCCCTCTGACTCATCAAAGGTGGTCCAAGGGGAGGTCCAAGGGGTGAACTGGGATTTGGCCTCGATGTTCACAGTAAATTCAAAATGTATAAAATAGAGACAACTGAAACAAAAGTGACTTTTTCAGTAAAATACATCATCAACTGACTGTAAAAACAAGCATCTACAACCATTCTCATTTGTCAAACTACATGGGTTTTACTGGTGAATTAATGTTGTAGAGGATGGCGGTGTTTCCACATTCATTACGAGCCTCTGAACGTCCAAATGAGGCTATTTAGACACTAACGATCTGAAGCGAAAACACAAAGTTGTGGTGCCTTCTCACTTTTAATTCTGCATTTAGATGTGCATTTTGGGAGAAAATCTCCATGCATTCATTCATTAATTTTCTATACCCGCTTTATCCTCACTAGGGTCACGGGGGTCGCATGGAGCCTATCCCAGCTTGTTAAAGGTGGGGTGGGAGATCTTTTTTGGCACATATTTTACCATTTGGCTTAAAAATCTCCCCACAGTCGCGTTG
>JAQQZY010000019.1:39779911-39791085 GCA_030068375.1 Ostorhinchus rueppellii | reverse complement strand
ATTAAAAAAGTACGACTGTTGGATGGGAGTCACAATAAGCTTGGCGGAGGTCTGCGCTCTCCAAGTGCTTTTCTAGTCATATGATGATATACATTCAACAGATTCACAATTACCTTTTTTTCTCTCTCTCTTTCTGTGAGCAATAAAAAAACAAAGACAGAACAGTGTACTTTGCATCCATGATGTCCTGTAAAACATGTTGTGAGACTGTTGTAAAAATTTTAATTTAACAAAAAAGAAATGAATAACACTTATATAGTAAACACTTTGCTATTATTGTTGCAACCACGACGTGATTCTGATGTTATGTAGTTGTAAAAAATGTCGATTATACTTTCTGTAGAACATTCTACATGAATCCAAAAGGAGTAGTAGTAGTAATATTTTATGATACCGAGCACATTCATCTGTTTACTCCATTGCAGAGACTTTCTTTTTGTTTGGTTTTTTAAATTTCTGTCCAAAAATGTCTCTTTAGAAAGCAAAAGTTGCCAACTCATGACCTAAATGCTCAGTTGCATCTGAAATTTCTGACTGACAGCTACAGTTAATTTCTCATTGTGATATTGGCAAAGATTAATTGAGGTGTTGGTTTTAAAAATCCACTTCCTACTTCTAACAATGTTGTTGGTGGTGTCAGAGTGAACACGCAAACCCACACACAGGGGACATCTGGAGTCAATAGTGGCCATAACAACATCATCACCATGGAACCACAGATTTCCTCTACAGCGGAGCTAAGCAACGGAGGGTTTAAAGAAGCATCTCCAATGCTTTGTGTGGAGACGACATGATGTTTGACAAATATCATAACAGCTGTAAATGTAGCACCAAAAAAAATTCAAAGCGGGCACTGTCTGTGTTAGTTTTTTTCCTCTGAGAATTTAGGATTATTAGATCATCCAAACTATGGAAACACACATTTTCCCGGAATTTAATACAAAGGAATTTCAACACCAGTTGCAGATCCATAAGCCCAGGCTTTCCCTTCATGCAAATACCATCACCATATATGGAGAGTGCTGAGCAGCGCTGGCTCCACGTACAGGAAATGGCTGGGTTTGATTCAGTATCATAAGCGGCACTTTTCCCCTCATTTCTCCTTTCTGTGCTGTTCTCCTTTTCCACCCCAGATTCTGACACACAGTCCGCCATGTGTTAGGGCTTTCAGCTCTGCCCTCTGTGGAAAATCTGGATAAAAGCCATGAGAACGAATTCCTCTCTTCTAAAATAAGAAGCAGCCAGTGCCGTTAATTACTCTGTAGCAAAAGTCTCACACAATTTCACTGACTAAACCTTACGAATGAAAACCGTAGGAGCTACTGCATACATAGATAAAATGAAGGAATTATTTCAGTCTGTTGCTTATCATCGTTAGATAAGCAATGAAGGGAAGAAGAAACTTCACATGAAATGTTACCTAAAGCCATTAGAGCTAAACCCAGTGCAAAACCGAGGCTTTTACAGGGTAATGGGTCAAACTCTGACCACAAATACAAACAAAATTAAATAAAAAAAAATGCAACAAGAAGTCAGTGGATATGACTGACTTTCGCCTGGAACAGACTGCAGTACTAAAGAAACAGTACCCCCACCCCAAGTCTGATAAGCTCTCGTGTATTAGATTAGTGGTGCCACCATGTAACAGCTTACTTGACCTGATTTCGACAGCCAAAGCTCTTACATCTTCTCCTACAAAAGTGGTTTCTTCCTCTGAAAATTCATAAACACAACTCAACAGTCACACAGGAAATTCTATCCACAAACATAAACCTCATTTCTAACGGGTCGTATATTATTGTTGCAATTTCAAACAAAATGGAAAGTGGAAATAGTTATCTGAGAAAAGATAAGGCCCCCTTAACAGATTGTGGCGGATTTATCCATTTTGAAATAATAACCAGCATAAAAGCCAATAACTGTGTGATGAAGGGCTGCTGCTGATAGAACTGAGGACAAGCAGAGAAGTAATCTAATTTAGAAACACGTGTCACAAATTAAAGCTTAAACTAAAGGACAAACCCAGTCATGGTGAACAAATCCAACCAGTTTCCAAAGAGTCTCTCAGCCTGATGAAATTCTGAAAACAATCTGGGGGATTTTTGTGTTAGTTTGGTTGCCACAAATCTGTAGGGACTGTCAGGAAGTGCACTAATCTGCAGTACTGTGCAAAAGCCCAACATTCGGGTTCTTGGTTTAGTAAAGTTCTAATGACAAAAATATACATTTCTCAGTCTCTGCATTAAGATACAATCTGGATACCTGCGACATCTGCACGGCAGTAAAAACTAAAGTTTCAGGGAGGAAAACAGCTTCTATAAATCAAAGTAGTAGTATTTAGTTTGACCTCCCTTTGCACTTAACATGTCTTTAAGCCTTTTGTTCAGACAATATCAGATTTATTGAACTAATTTTCTTATTCTTTATTCCAGGTTTCATTCAACATATGTCAGGTGTTTCTAACCATTTGTGCTTTTACTCATGGGGTCAGGGGTCGTACTAAATATTGACTAACCTTTAAAGCCAATTTAGTTCAAGACTGCGCACATATTTTGTGTATTTTTTTGTTGTATGTGAAGAAAAGAGAATGAGAAATTGATATATGTGCTTATTCCCACACTGAAAAAACAACAAAGCTAAAGGTCTTCTTACACTTCTGTGCAGTAATGTGTATAGTATCTGGAATGATTTCTGCAGATTCGAAAACATTTCAACCTCATTTACAAGGCAATAATTTCACCTCTAAACCTCAACAGTAAGATTTCAAGCAGCTGACTGGAGACCTGCTACCACTTCATTGCAGGTTTAATTAGAAAGTAACAAAAATCTTAGATATAGGGAGTCATTTTTATTGTTCAGTATTAGTGCTGGATATTGCTTCATATGGGCTGTAATTGCACTGAGACTGTCAACTCCTGAAGTGTGCCAAAAGTAGACAGGAAAAGCACTATTTGGGTTGATATTTACTGATTTCCCCTTTTCCTTTCAATCCAACATATCTGTTTTGATGTGAACTAAAAGGAGTTTAAGGATGTTATTACTCCCTAAACGGTATTTCCACCTGGTCTCTGTTTGCTTGCGTTTGCACTTTGTTCAAGCTCACTCACTGTGAATAAACTGCTGACTGAGATGGTTGCCTCTCCAGGGCAGAGGAGGAAGATAAACAATGATGAGAGACAAGCTTCAATAGAAGTTTAGAAGAAGGAGTGTGTGTTTGTGTGCAGTGTGAGAAAGACTGATCTGGTCTGAGAGATATGGGACGTCCATTACTTCATGCAGGGCTCTGTACAAAGACACATGCAGCTTCCTCTAAAGTGATGTAGGAAATGATGCTGGGAATTAATTTGACTGAGAAAGGGTGAACAAAGATGGAAAGGATGTCAAAACGTATTGGTAAAACATCCACATTCTGCAGTGACTCAGCCATATTAACAAGAAGTACATGAGGATCAACATCTGTCCATCCTGGAAAAGTCATCCCTGTGTTTTATTCCATTTTTCGCTGGTTTTTTTTTTTTTTTTTGGAGGGAGATTTTCCATACTCAAACCATGTCTGATCTGTGGTATTATCTAAACAAATACTGACTTCACCTGATCTGCCCTTAACTGTGGAAAATGTCATGACCTCATCTGTACCACAGTATGTATACACTTACCTCAACTGTTTGGTATAAAATGACCGTGAAAATAGCCCCAGGATTCAAAGAAATATCACAATACTAAATTATAATGTCATATTTTTGAGAAGAATGGCATGCAACAAGCGCTCATTTAGTGGCATTAACCTGAACAGCGAGGCTGTATATATTTAAGCATTTATTTCACTGTTCTCTTCCTTGAATGTTTGGTTGTGAAAGAAACTAAACTATCAATTTTAGACGGCATGACTAGAACATAATTTATCCTCACATGGCTCCACAGTCATGATCTGTTCATGGCTTTTGGAAAGGCCTACATCCCAGTGACAGCTCAAATTCTGTGTACACTGTGAAGGAAAGACTGGTACAAATTGGTACAAAATGACAGAGCCATCGTGAAAACATTATGTGACATCTGAAAACGGGTGCGATGCCTCTTTTAAACCCTAAACCCCAGCCCCAGTGCCAGTGGGCCTTGGCTGAGTTGGTTTTACACTCACACAGAAGAGCAGCCACTGCAGTGATCCCAGCCAAGACTCAAAGAATCAACCTGTCAGTCAAAATGGCTCTGACTTGGTCCAGTACACACAACAGATGCAGGCAATTGTAATGGAAAGATTTTGAGCCAAAACCACTACGCATCAAACCTTCTCAGTTAATGTTAATTCGACCAAATGTAGATGTTTTCGTCTGTTTGATGACTATAACTTGTAGAATTAGTTACAGGTTACATAAGATGCAGACTAGAAACTGAGAGTCATCTCTTCACTTCATAACCTGAACAGGGACAGTGGTCACTTGCATGTGAATAGGACACTAGTATTAATTATGCAGAACAACAGGCCTCGTCCACTGTTGTCCCATGTCTAGATTTCACTCCATCATATTGATCTGAGCTCCTTAAGGTCACATGCAAGAAAAGAAAGAAAAGAAATACATTATCGTGCTAGAATTTGGTAACATGAGCAGACACTGAGTTTTGTGGCTTCAGGGCAGGGATGAGCTCTGTCCCTCCCTGAGAAAGAGGACATAATGATCAAGTGAAACACATACTAAAAGACTACATCTCCCCTGAATTACACAAAGTTTATGTATTCACACTGGCAGTTTTTTCTTTATCAGAAAAACTATGGAACTTTAAGAGCATCTCAAAATCCCATCAGTCTTAAAACACCCACAAACAGGCTGGTAATAAAAGAAAATATCAAAGTCAGTGTGGTTTAGGGTGGAAATCTAGACAAGAAACGTGTTTCAAAGTCCTGTAGTTTTCTCTTTTAAAGCAGCGTCAGTAGTGGTTTAATGTAAACAAACCATTTGCCCTGGAAAGTCATTTCACAACCATGCCTGGTTTTACCACAGCACTACTGTCTTAAGTCTCATGCAGTGAAATCTTAACCAGCATCTAGTCTAACAGCACCTAAATACATGCAAATACACATTAAGACCAACACCTTGAACTTTTTTTAATGGAAGAGGAGCTGTTAAAATATTTGTGTAAGTTCTCGTTTGTCCAGGCCATCATTCACCTTGGTTGTTTTTGAAATTTTGTCCTTGAAAGAACAAAATATTCCCAACTGACCTTCAAAAACAATTAAGGGGATCTGTTAAAGTGCTTTTCCTCTTAATGCACCCATGACATTGTGGAAGATTTGCACGTTATCTAATGTAAAATGAACCTCTAGCATTTTACACACAGGATGTTTTTAGTGCAGAAGAAAATTGGAATTTGTCCAAAAGATCTCAAAAAGAACACATTCATCATAGAGCTTGTATTAAGGCTTTTTAAAAGGTCATTTCCCTATTTATAGAGACACAATTAAACTGTGTCCATTACAAGATGAACATTTGTTATATTATTGAGATACTGTGCATGTCATTAAAACACACACACACAACAAGCAGTAGATTTTGTTTTGTGTTTATTACTGTGCCCAACCTGTTTGGATCTGGGGTACAGTGCTGCTATAGACTGAAAGGTCAAAGGTCCCTCACATGACTGTGAGAAATGTCCCTCAAGGACAGACCGGGTCAAACCAATGTTTTTACCTTACAGGAAGAATACATTTTCCCAGTATGTGGTTTCAGTAAACAGCACTGCTTCTTTATAAGGTTTTTACTTTGTTCAGAACTGTAATTAAATAAAGGGAACGAATAAAATGAAGTTCATACTGTATGTTTACTGTAGTTCTTCTTATTAAAGGGTGTGGTGGTGAATGGAAGCTCAACTAATTTGGCATCTTCAGCTCAACCAAAGTGCTGTTGATAAAGTCAAGCTAGAACAGTTCGAGCTAAAACGGTGCCAGTTTGTGCTGGTGGATGTTGCTTCCTGCGGTTCTCATAATTGAAACAAGACAACAATGCTGTATGGTTATGTTGTTCTGGAGTATCTAAAAAGACGTGAAGAGATACCACCTACTTGTACAGAAAACATTATGTCAAAATTAGATGTTAGGCTCCAATACGTTTTGCTTGATATCGGTCACAGAAAGACCAAGAACCAAGAAGTTAAAATGTAAACTGCACTCTCTGATATAAAAAACCCCCACTAGATTAAGTCACAGTGTAACTTCATTAATATGAATTGAATTAAATCTCACATAAATCAAGATTGGTTTATAACCATTTCAAACTCCACCATGGTTAATGACAAAATAATCCACATTGGACTTCCTGTCTCTCTGTGAAGGCCAAATAGCAGTTACTGCTTCTGTTTCATTAGTTTAAATAATTCCACTGCTCTATTAACTTTTCCTATTTCTGGTGTTGGTGCAATGGAAGAGATGCAGCCAAACCAACAGTGAACTTGTCCAAGTCAATATTTGTTTTGGCCTTTTACTGATTATATAGTTACACAGAGGGAAATGTGAATGAAGAATACCATTATTAAATAATAACACTGTCTGTCCAAACTGATAAGTGCATGACATAAGAAAACCATCTGAATGATAAACATCAGGAACAACATCATGTGATCTGACACTAAACCATAGATGGAATATGACTGATGCCTACAGATTACAACATATACTCTCATTGCCCAAATAAATTATGAAAGCAGGAGTGAAAGGATGCACAGAATACTAATACTGTTTATATATTAAAGCAATAGTAAACTCTAGATTTAATGTTATACATGATGATAAATGCTCTGGCTCATTTCTACTGTGAATCCAGTCACAAGATTAGAAGCAAAGTCACAAATGAGATAAGATGAAGTGTGGATTACGTGCTCAAGAAATAGGAGAATTCAAAGCCAACACAGCTAATTTTAACTTTTTTTCCAGTCAGTTAGTTTGTGTCTGTCTGACAAACCTTTAAAAAGCTTTGACTGTGTTCTTGTTCCTCATCTGTAACTGTCCACTGTTACGTGACTTTTTCCTACATTTGCAGTGCTATCATGATATCTGTGTTCCAAGTCAACTTAAAACCAAAGGGACATGTACAAGTCCCTTTTGTTTAGCTGATTTTGGATCGGTTACAGCAAAAAAAATAAAAAAATAAAATGGCTTCTTGGAAGTGATCACAACTGCTGTGTAATGAAAAATAATAACAGCAAAAAAAAGAAGAAAATACTAATACTACTAATGTAGCTTTTTGTATTTACTACTGAGTTACTTAGCAGCTATTCAATTTCCTGAGATAAACGGGTATATTGAAGATGAATAACTTATACAATAGAACTGCAAGCAGCATAAATGACAATAAATGAAGTTTCCATTGGACAAAGGAAGGGGAAGTTGGCAGATGTCTATAATGGGGAAAATCATACATGCAAAAAAGAAGCTATTCTGGTGGGATGTGCTTGCCTTGTAGCTGACATTTGGACACATTTATAAGTATGATACAACCATAAAAAATTCCAACTGTAGAATTATTGGCTAATATATCTATATCAGCTCAATGTGCAGCTTCTCCTCTCCATCACTTATTGAAATATATATCGTAACAGAAACAAAACCCAAACAAATGTAAATCAAAGCTTGGAAACAAATACAGTAGAAAGTAGCAGCACAGGGTTTTTTTTTTTTGTTCTGGCTGAGAGTCATTTAAAAATAATGCTGAGGCATACAGTACATTTAGAGTCAAACAGTGCAGCTCTGAGCCACGGGGGCAAAACACAGCACACAGGGGACACAGTAAACAAACCGAGTCACATGGACAGAAAACCACTGGGTGCTCCTCTCTTCCAGGGTCAAGTATAATGTTTCAGACTTACAAGAATGCTGAACGTCTTGATGTCATCACAAGGACTTGATGAAATATGAATCCTGAAATAGTCTTTGTCTCATATCATCAGACCAAATGAGCAGGAAAATAGTACGTATTAAGCAAAAGTTGTTTGTTAACCCTTTGGTAGTAGCAGAGCAAACACGTTATTTCATAATATTGAATGAAATGATGACGCAAATGACACTCCTTCCTATTCCTCAGGGAAAACTGTAACATATCTGCTTGAAATCATGTCAGATAATAAATATTACTCCAAATATGTTGCTTCCATTGAAAACATAAAAAGCAAGACAGGATTGTGCATAAAGTGCAGGATTCACAAATATAGTGGTAACCCAAAGCTTGAATGTTGGGTTTCTATGAATCTCTTTCTCTTGCAATTTACAACAAGTGCAACAGTAGAGTAAGTCAACACTTATGAAAACCATAATCACAAACAGCAAAGCAGTGAAAACATAGTTGCAGCTTCGTAACAAATACCCCAACGTATGGAACTGATCAGGAGGAGTGTGTGAGTGTACTGAACCACAGCGACAAGCCTAACGAGTTCCCCAGGTCCACAGAATGAGAGTTTGTCCTGTTTTGAGAGAGGGCTTGAATTCCTGAGCAAATCTCTACAGCAGTGATAGGTTTGAAAATGGAGCACCAGCTTTGAAATAAAGGGAGAGGGGGTTACTCACTATGCACCTCCCTACAGGAGAAGCTAATGCAAACCATCTGCTGTCATACCGACGTGCTATTCAGCATCTGGCAGAGAAGGAACCAGTCAACGATGCTGGTGTCTGCCATTCCAGACAGGATGACAATCACACTATTTTTCTCCTTCTCCTCTCAAACAACAGAGCTGGAGGGCTTGAAAGGGGCAAACCAAGAGTAAATTCTAACCACAATTTGTATTACCAAAACTGAGGAGCCATTGTTAGACTTGTTCCCATCTCTTTTATTTTAAAAGTTTAGTTTTTTCCCTGCACGCTAACCAAAACACAGCGTTTCCTGTTGTTATTGACATTGTCTCTCTATAGAAAATCCTCATCGTCCATTCATTCACTCGAAAATTAAAGCTGTCATGTAACGCTCATAGGAATACAACAGGTTTACAATGTTATTCCATAAAGACAGAAAAAGAAATGGAGTTTCATTGCTTTATTTCACTATCTCTTTTGAATTTTTTTCAGGGTCAAGTACAAAATGGTGCATATTAAGCAACCTTTGACCTCAGGTTTTCCAGGACTCAGTCTAACCTAGATGTTATTTACAAGCCACACATTATAAATAATAAAAAGAAACATACTTCAGAGCCTCAAGTAAACTTTATTTTATCATCAGCCAAAGTAGGAATTCCTCCATAAGGGACATGTTGTTGTCAAAACACTGAAGCTACATGACCTCGTCCGTAGCTTGGCTTTAGGCGTGTCTACAGTATGAGTGGCATTCAGTAACCAGGAAAAACCTGTCCATGAAACACAGATGCACACACATACAAGCACGGCAAACCTGCACAAGTACAATACACACTAGCCACCTGACACACAGTCCCTGCCTCATCTTCCAAGACTAACCGGTTTTTAAGATGTAGCCAGACCTAGTGCATCTAATGTTTTTTTTAGTGGTATTACATGTCTGAGTCAGACAGATGAGCTGAATTCAACAGCTTTGGGTCACAGCTTTCTAATTACTTTCACTGGAGCCCATAAAAAGAATATGACTGCCAGAGGGTCTGTCAAAGTGTAGACAGAGAAGCTGGGATCTGAGATATCTACACTGAGATGAAGGGGGAATTAATAAGAAATGATTAAAAAAAAAAAAAAAAAAAAAAAAGCAGATAAGAGTGGGCAGTTTTCTCATTTCTAGATTTAATAACACTCAGAAAGTTGAGAAGCTGAGGAAATACAGCCCACTATATTCTAAAATATAACTATAATTAACAAAAGTAAAGTTTAGTTTAGTTTTGGGGGGACTTATAAGTAATATGTAAAGTATCTGAGTGGTTTTGTGTTTGTTAAGTAAAGAAGGAGGTAGATATTGTCATAATAATATCATAATATGTCAGGTAGTAGCAGTTACTCACCATCCTCTGCCCTCAACACAACAGTCGTAGTCTTCTCTATTGTATTCCCGATCCAATATTCATGCGAGCCTCGGGACAAAGATAAAACTCTGTCTCAACCTTTACTTCTTGAGCCTAAAATCCCAAGTTTACAAAAAGAAATATTCCCGATAAACTCCTGAAAGCCTGGATGTGGTTCGTCAGTAGTGTCCTCCGTCCATCCTGCAGACAGATCTGAAAACTTCCCTGACAGGAGCACAGACTTTACTCACACAGCGAAGAGGGTTGTAATTTACGGATGGAGCTTTGCCTCCAATAATGCCTCTAAAACATTATACAGGAAACTGAGCCACTGGGTCCAATCACAAGAGGTTCAGGACGCGGAATATGGTTAAATATTCATTAGTTACTGGGAGTGAGACTGAGCATGCGCAGCGGTGGGACCTCCTAACAACAGCCTGTACAAGTTTCAGCATCCATCAAATAAATGTGATCTCCAGAAGATACCATACAGCAAACAATAATCATTCAAACATTTTTCTTTTTTTGTTTCTTTTTACATGCTGTGAATTAGTCTAATATTTGGCTTGTTTTTACCAATGTGAAAAGAATGAGTTTCAATTTGTATTTATACAATACAGGTTAACTAATTTTCTTTTTCTGTTTTTGTTGAGTTGTTACAGAATGAAAAATCTAAAAATTAAAAAAATGTAAAAAAAAAAAAAAGAAAAGAAAAAAAGGAAATCTTTACTCTAATAGCTGTCTTTAATTCTAGAGATTCTGCTTTTTTCTTACTTTCTTTCTTTTTTTCTTTTGTTACTGCGCATTAGTCTGAAATTTGCGGTGTTTACCGATGAAAAGGGATGCATTTCTTATTTTATTTATTTTCATACGATACAGGTGAACTTGTAAGAACACGTTAAGGGGAGACCAGCAGTCTAAGAGAACATATAAAACTTTCTAAAACAGTATTTGAGGGTGTCTTGTATTCCTGATGTGTGTGATATAGTCTTCTAAAGGAGTCCCGCTGACACAGTGTCTATGCCCATGGGTAGCTCGGGTATCCACCTCTTCAAACCAGTCTCCAGTCTGCCTGAGGATTGCCTTCACATGCTGTTGGGTGGGGATCGCCTCTCTGGGTGTAACCTGTTTAACAGGCTGCCCTCTGTGTGCGGTAGACACGTAATGTGTGTGTGTGTGTGTGTGTGTGTGTGTGTGTGTGTGTGTGTGTGTGTGTGTGTGTGTGTGTGTGTGTGTGT
>JAQQZY010000019.1:39766448-39777248 GCA_030068375.1 Ostorhinchus rueppellii | reverse complement strand
TAATAATAATAATAATAATAATAATAATAATAATAATAATAATAATAATAATAATAATAATAATAATAATGGTTTATATTATCTTTCGATACATTTCTAACTTTTCCGATATTGGCACGAAAAAAAAAACAGACTCGCCTGAATATTTATTTTACGTATTTGACGTTCATCTCACAGCGCTCTCAAAGCCTTATGGGAGATGTAGTTCAATAAGTATTTCAACTGAACGTTAACACAGGACTTTTTTTCATTTTTTAGATGAAAAAACTTACTACCTCTTCAACCAGCGGTCATTATTTTTGAGTTAAAATACATTAAAATTTCTTTTTTTTATCTTCCAAAGGGGGTGACTAATGAACGATAGTGTCGATATAAAATATAAAATACTAAGTGCAAAAGCGGAGCCCGGAAGTAGGGCGGGACCTGAGCTCTTTATAAACATGGCCGTTAAGTCCTTTACAGCATCAGGTACTGCGTTTGGCTGAATTAGTAAGACTTTGAGGAAGTCATTTATGGTAACTACTACGCTACAGTAACAGGTGGAATGACAATGTAGACGGTATAACGAGCGACTCTCATTAGTTTATGATTGTTTCTGCTTGTGTAAACTGGATTTATAAACTTCATGTAGTACTTAAAGCTAGCTCGCTAACAAGCTAACGCCGACGTCTCAGCGCTAACTTCTGTCAACTTTTTCAACCAGCTAGCGTAATCTGCTACTCGACTGCTTATCGCAATGGAGGAGTGCCGTCACTCGCTCAGGCTGTCTCGATGAATATTTTACTCACGGACGTCTCGGATTTACACAGCTAAGGGCTGACCAAACTTTCTTGAAGGATCCTTTTGGATTGTTTTTTTCCACTGGCAGGAGTCAAGCGCTTGCCAGCCGCCCGTTCAGAATGAGCATGTTTTCTGTCAAACCCACGAAACCAACATTCAAGTGTTATCTTCCGCCTGTGCAGGTATGTTTTAACTCATGCTTCGTAGTAGCATAGTTTATTTTTTCAACATTTAAGATCACGGTCGGGTTTCAGACGTTATAAGATCAGCACTACTCAAATATAGACATCATTTGCAGGGGTGTCAACAGACTGCACTGGAACATGAGATGGTATTTGACTTGTGGTGAAGATTATTTGATATTTATATCGAAATCCAGTGACAAGCTGGTCGGATACAATGTCGTAATTCCTTGGTTAAAGGGCTCAAAGAGGATAATGCCAAACCCACAAAAAAGCATGCGCAGTTTTACCAAGGAATTCATTTCCCTTTTCCATTTAGTCTGTCCCTTTCACCAAGTAGAGCTCAGTTGTTTGACTTCTCCAAATAGTGCACAAAATGCAGAAGCATTTTGCAAGACTGCCTTTGCTTTGCATCTTCATCGTCAATATCAGGTGAAATTTCTCTAGGTATCAGTATTTTTCACTATCTTTGGACATTTCAAGAAGCCTATGAATACCTTATGAATAGAATGAACCCTAAATGTTTGACGGAGGTGAAACAATGATAATTACCCGTACTTGTAATTAAGTCTAATTTTATTTATTTTATGAGTTTTTGACATTGCTCATAGTCACAGGTGTAGCAACGCAAACAACCCCAGCTTCTGGATTTGTATGAGCAAGGTCTGGACTTGAGAATATTATTCATTTTATCCATTTTAGTTTTAGAAAATGCTGCATGTATAACAAAGCATCACAACAAACTCAATGACAAAATGTTAAAGTATAGATTATTTCCATATTTGTGATGGCCTGATGCTCAGACCACATAAAGTAAATAACACATTGGGTGTAAAATTACAAAAGATAAGATGTACAAGACATGAAGGACCCTATGGTAAAACACATACCAAGACTAAAGAAATGTTTAGTAGTGTAATGGTAAGTTGCAACAGCTTTCTGATCTAGTAAAGTATTCATTCCATTTACTTCCACTTTTTCAGTCACAGTGCCTTCCCTAATATTTAACCAGTTTTGATATATGGTAGCTCTTAAGCTAGTGGAGTTCAACAATAACTGACACTAATGCACTAGCAAGTCAGATGCAATTTCAGATATTCATTCCACACTTGACAGACAGCAGAGGAACTGAAGCCAAAAAACGCGAATGTATAAACTGTAGCTGTTTTACTCTTTGCCCTTAAACATCAGTGAAGCTAAAAGTCAGCAGCTTTTAGTCATTCATTTACATTTGATCTACTGCACTAAGGTTGAACCAAAGAGTTAAACAAGACCAAATGCAAAAGGTTGAAACTCTCTGTAACTATAATTACCTGCTGTGTGTCTTTGGTTCCATCTGGTTTTGTAAGCAGAGCAGCCTGCACAAATTCATCAGTGATAACTGAGTGACGTGACTGTTTATGCAACATGCATTTACCACAACATCAAAACTGCTGTCAGGGTGTTCATCATAGGTGTGCAAAGGTACTTATTCAAGTGAGATGTTTAAGTACTACAGGTGTTTTCTACCTCTATTATGAGACAGTGGTTTTATTTGCAATAGAAAGATGTACATAATTATTTTTTAGTTTTTTACTGCCTTTTTTTGTCATTGTAGTCATTCTTTGACCATTTTTCTAGCAAGAGTCTAACCTATGCATTTGTGATTTCTGTTTTTTCTGTAGACAGATGTGAAGAAAACAGTTGAACCTATTAAAAAGTTGGAACCAAAGTTACTATTAGGTAAGTTGACATCAGTTGACACAACATAAGTCTTTTTCCTGCATGGCTGGTAGTGTTTATCCAATCTGGTTTAAGAAGTATTATAGCTCAAGGTTAATGTAAGCCAGGTTGTGTCGGAGTAAAACAAATCGTCTATTTCCCATTTTATAAATTATGTCAACCAAGCATTCCAGTCAGCAGTAAATCACAGAGTCACTGCTCTTGAGGAATTCCTGAGTTTAGTTATTGTTTCAATAATACATTGTAGGGTCTTCATTGGTGTTTGGAAACATGGCTAAAAAAAAGAAAGTCAATTTTTTTTTTTTTTTTTTCCTCGAGTTTTGAGACTGATTTTCGATTGTCAGAGTGTTTGTTTTTTTCTTTACACCAATTGTAGATAAAACATGTTTTCAAAATGGTCTTCGTTACTCAAACCAAATGCTCACCATTTGTATTATCAATAAGTAACAAAAACAGCTCTTGCCTTGTGCAAGATATCTCTTTAAATCAAAGCAGATTGTATAAAATAAAGCAAAGTCTTGACAAACATATTTACAACTAATATGACAGTAAGCAAAAAGTGCTTGCACCATATTTTACATTTTTGTTGAGCAAGAACAGTCACTAGAGGAAGCGTTAATCTTTGTTCATGATTTTCGTATCACAAAAATTTGATTAATCAAATTAAATCAATATATAGCCCTTCCTTTCTTTTCACTAAGTTGAATATTCTTGTAGAGTTTGTCTTAAGCCATTTCTTTTTCTTCTGACATTTTTATTGCTCATATGTGTTCTAAGAGTGTCTTCTTACAAGCAATTTTATAACAACAATAACATTGTTACTCTTGTATATTGACACCATTTGTGATCTAATGTGCTCATCATCAAAGTGTAATGTAGTGAGATACCTCTAGGGTACATTATTGTTGTAAATGTTGGTGTTGCTTTACATTGTTTTGGATGAAACTGTTGCATAAAGATGTGATTGGGGATGTTTGCTATTGTATTTCTTATCCATGTACAGTACATGAAATCATGATTGAAGTATGTTTTTGAATATTTGTATTTATTAATCTTTGTCACATGTTGAAAGTTTTGTAAAAACTCAAACACTTAAAGAACAGAAGAATAAAACCTCAGTAATGTAAAACTAAAAAAAAAAAGAGTACAAAAGAAAAGAAGTTAGTTTTTTTTTTTTTTTTAAACTAACCCACTGGACAGTTTAACAGTACGTATTGCCTCTCTGTACACTTCCACTTGTACCATTTAAGGACCCATTTTTCTCTGTAGTTTATATTTTCGTTTAGTCCATCTAAAATTGTATGTCAGTCCCTTGTCTGATCAGTTTGCTAATAAACTCTGCCTTTGTTATAAATCCCACAGAAACATTTTTACAAATTCACAGTGGTTGTATATCACAAGTTCAACCTAATATTGACTTGTAGTCTAACCTGTATGTAATTAAACTATTAAAAAAACATTTTTGATTGTGTGCAATAGTTTTTTTCAGCACAGTTCCTCTGTGTCTGTGTTGCCTCTCTTTTATGGAATATTTGGCTTTGTAAGAAACTTCATCTCTACCACAACACTGAGTATATGAAAAGTGAGCTTTACAAATTATTTATTCTTATTATAATTATTCTTGTTTAGTCTTTGCATTTGACTCGAGAGTGGTCTGACACACCCTTTGTCTGTCGTGGTAGGTTTTGTCCTTGTGAAGATGACTCTTATAAAAGTAACATCTTCTGATGAGATCAGTTGATCCATTTACTGTACTCTGGATTTGCTTAGAGTTGTTTTTTTGTCTGGCAAACTGACCATTTTCCTATTTAGGCTTTATTTAGTTTTATTTGGCTTAAAGGGATTACACTTTCAGTGCTCAAAATTTATTTTCAGAATGTACAAAATGGTATTGAGTAGCTGATGAAATGGCTTCTAAAGTGCTTCCTTCCTCCCCGGATTTTGGAGAGGGGCAGATGAACAGGTTCCATGACCAGCTTCCTTCTTGTTTTTCAATTACTGCGCAGCCTGTCTTTGGACACTCTCAGGCACTTTGAAGTGACTAACTGGAGGACTCCGCCCAAGCTGCCCCAGTTCTCATCTGTTAAAGTCTCTGGGGCAGCTTTTTATCGCTGTGCTCTTGTCTATACATTAAACTTTTAATGATTATGTCAAGGGATAAGGGTCACAGCACACAAAAACACACAAAAACTCTGGGTGACATCAGGACTTTGGGTAACTCTTGTGACTTTTTTAGCTTTTGGTTCTGCCACACATAAATTTACTGCTGTTATAGAAATAGCTTGAGACATTAAGTGCTAAATGGTACAGCCCCTGCTATAGATCACTGAAATGTCATGGAGGCTACATGCTGAAAATCATTTGTTTTGCCTTGACTTGCCTTGAAGGTTATTTGTAAATAACTTTTTTTTTTTTTTTTTTTTTTTTTTTTTTTTTAAAAGGCACAAACACTGAATTTTGATAATGAAGTAGTTTTCAGTTATTCATTTTAGTAACTGTTGTATTCATGAAATTATAAAATGCAGTACAGACATTGTAGCCCACCCCCCAAAAAACAAGGCGTGTTAATAGATGAAAAAAAGAGGTTCATACTCGACAAGTCAGATCTTTGTTAGACAAGTTGAGCTAGTTTTTAAATAGAACTGGTTTGGACATGACTGTAAACATAGCCTAAGCTAGCCTAAATTCCCTGCTCTGTAGTTGTCCTTATTATAATTAATGCCTGTAAATGATCAGCAATGCGTTTAATAAGACATTATTAAATAAGAGAAGACATTTGATTTTTCTACATTGTCTTTCTAAGACATTTTTGCCACAGCTGTGATGGTTGACTGGTCTTACACTTGTCTTTTTTCCTGTGTCATCAGGGGAGATAGTTGTTAATGAAGTGAACTTTGTGAGGAAGTGCATCAGCACGGATGGCAGCCAAGATGATCTTTGGGGGAAGTTGATATGCACCAACTTTAAGGTCTCCTTCATTCCACAAGATGCCCCAGGCAAACAGGTATTTGTGTCATAGGTTTTAAAACGGGTAAACTGAACTCTTGTAAATATTTAGCTGTTCTGAATAGATGGAAAAAATAAAACTGCTACTGATTGGACATTTTCTTATCATGGTTTAGGAACTGAAAACACTTTTTCCTTCCTCTTTTGGTTCTTTACAGAGTTATAGCCAGCTGTAGCTATCATTTTTGCTTTTCATATTGTCAATAGATTTGTGCCAGCATCATACGTCTGCAGAGCCCAGATACCAGCACTGTTAAGTTTGTATGTGCAGTTCATCTGGCAAGGAGGAAGGAAAACTTCTGTACTTTCCTGCACAACATTGTCAGTGATACCACACGAGAAGTGAGAGAACAGACGTCATTTCCATGTATGCAGGAGATTGTTGTCATGATAATAAAGAGTAGCTTGATTCTCATTGCAGTTTGAGGAAGTCGGTGTGCTGTACCAACCATTATTAGAGACATTGTTTAAATTATTTATGACAGCCAACGTATGTTTCTCCTCTTGTTGTGTTTTTTTTTTTTTTTTTTCGCCTTCACACAGAGATCACAGTTGTCCCACCTCCTCCTTGGAGAGCACGACATCCCTCTGACATGTTTGGATCAAGTCGTAACAGGTACTAGTGCCATTGTTTCAAAATTCTGGGAAAAAAACAAAAAAAACCCATCTTAAATGCCATTGGTACCGCCAGAATATTTCATACTACTATTCTTTTATCAGTAGCCAGAGTTTATTAAGCATATTAATATTATTAATTATATTTAACACTATAAAGTTACCTGTTAGGTAACGTCATCTGAAATTCCCTTGATGTAAGAAGTCATCAATTGTCTCTTGCCACGTTGCCGTCCTTTCCCAATCATTCAACAGAGGTATCTAAATAATAAAGTTAGATGGGCCCACTACCCCTCATTAATCTTTGACAGCTTGGGTCCCATTTGTTATTCTTTCATGGTCAGCAATCTGATAACAAGTGATGTCACAGTAAAGGCAGTGTTTAGTGGCATTGCAGTGGGGCTGGGATTAGCGTTGTTGATCTATCTCATTGCTGCCGATTGCTGACACTGCAAAGGCAACTGCCCAGAGCGCAATCTGTTATGTGACAGTGATGAAGCATGAAGCTCTGTTTTTGACCTGCTTAAACTGGCATGTTAAGTAATGGAATCATTATGTGTTTGTCCAGTTTACCCACGTGTATAAGTGTGATAAGGTTCCAGTAATGCTGTGGCATATAATTGATAGTTCTGTGTCAAAAATCATGAGTGACTCATGTTCTGTGTGTTTTGAAGGGGACATATTTTGTTAAACCCACTTTTATTAGTTTTTGGTTCATTTATTTGTGTATTTGGACCCTAAAAGTTCAAACTGTTGGAATTTGAACCCTCCAGGTGCTGCAAAATTACCTTTATATTAATTTTGGCAAAAATCGAGTGGATTTCTACAACCGCTTTTAATTCCTGCTTAATTTGTTACATCTACAACGTCACACATTACATCACAACATTTGCACATATAAGGTCAAGACTTGCGACAAACATTTCTGAGTATGTCTTAACTGTTTGTCATCAGCAGCGATTGTAGTCTATACTGAAAATATGTCCAAACTTTGAGCCAATTACCTAAAATGTTCAGTTGTTGGTTGGAGCAAAATGTCACTCCTTTTGAAGGAGTGATTATGGTCTACATAAACTGTAAATGCTCTGCTTGGGTCTGAATTCTTCATTAATTAAACTCCACAGGTCCATCTTCAACCCCAATTTCTGAGTAGTGACACCAGAAAGGTTGTTTTGAGTGCTGGCCCTTTAAATGCACGAGCCACTTTACACCCCACCCCTTCCAGGTTGTTTACTGTGCTGCTCTGTCCCGTTCAGCCACTTGAGTTTAATACAACCAACAACTGAACATTTTAGGTAATCTGTTCGAAGCTTGGACGTATTTTCAGTCTACAACCGCTGTTGCTGACAAACAATTATGTTGTACTCAGAGAAATGTTTGTCAGAAGTCTTGACCTTGTATGTGCAAATGTCGTTGCGTAACTAGTTATAGATGTAACAAATCAAGCAGGACTTAAAACAGTTTGTAGAAATCCACTCAATTTTTGGCATAATGAATATAAAGATAGCATTGCAGCCCCTGGAGGGCTCAGATTCAAACTTTTTGAATTATTAGGGTCCAAATACACAAATAAATAAATGAACTAAAGACTCATAAAAGTGGGTTTAGCAAAATATGACCCCTTGAAAGTGGTGTAAAGTTCACAACTTCAGCATAGATGATGCTTTGAAGATCTTTTAGCACTAGTTTCCGAGCTTTAAGCTTTTTAATCATATTTTGTGTTTGTTCCTCACAGTGAATGATACAAAAGGGAAACGGAAGGTGTTGGGGTCAAACCAGAAGCTAAAGTTTAATCCCACTGAGCTCATCTTGTACTGCAAAGACTTGCGCATAATACGGTTCTGTTTTGGTGAGGCTGGGCCTGAGAGTGCCAAAAAGGTGAGTGTTTAAAACCATTTTCCCGCTTATTGTCTCATCATATCATTGATGTATTTCAGATTCAAAATGTAAACTTTCTTTCAAACATGACCTGGCAGCACATTAATATTTAACCTACCATTAAAACTACTATAAAAGTATGACTTAAACCTCCTAAAATAATATGAATCCATTTGCATACAGTATTGGTTTTATCATCTCTTCATGTCATACAGCAACGCTTGTATCAGGATTTCTATTCTCCATTCTCACGCTTAGCTGGTCATGTTGGTTGCTTCTCTGCAAGACTCTCCTAACATAGACACACTACACTTTACTGTGTCAAAGATATTTATATCACATGAACTTTGCTGCACTGTTTTCTCATCCTAGTTTTACAGTTGCAGAAAAAAGTATTCGACCATCCTGGTTTTCTTCAATTTCCATTCATTTCAATGCCTGGTACCACTAAAGATACATTTGTTTGGGCAAATATAATGATAACAACAAAAATAGCTCATAATAGTTTAATTTTAGAGCTGATATCTATCCATTTTTATGTTTTCTTGATAATAACCAAAATCACTTAAGTTCTTGCATCAATATCTATGGCATTGTACTGACAAAAACAGTGCTTTTATTCATTCCATGTGTTCTGTCTTTTTTTTTCATTGCATGATACACACTGGAGTTAGTACTTGATTGCATAACCATTGTTTTTAATGACTTTTGATGGTCAAATAATTTTTTCACAAGTGTAAACAGAAATGACACGGTACATCTTAAACCATTTTCAATCTGACCATTAGCCAAATGTTAAACAACTGATATTTGAGATGAGAACAACTTCACTAATCCCATCAGGACTTTCAATTGACCTTTCGCTTTACATGAAATAAAATAAAATAATGACTTGTTTAATTGCGTATAAAGTTTATAGATGTATAAATGTACTCAGTAAGCAGTTGTCCAGTGCATGTGTTCATTCTGTCTGCCCTTGGGTTGTACATTGTTGTACAGTCTTGCAGCAGTTGGGATGAAGAATCTTCTGTGTCATTCAGTCTTGCACCGTGTTGAGGTGAGCTGTTTGCTTCAGCTGTTTGTCTGGTCAAATGATGATGATCAGCAGAAGCATCAGATAATGCTTATTCATGCAAAGTCTGACTGTACAAACAACTGGCAACATGACAGGAGGGAGAGCTATGAGGAGGACAGCAGGTCAAAGTCATGAGTGATGACTTGTTGTTTTTTGGGGGGGGGGGGTTCATGGTGCTCTGTACATACAGTCAACTACAAGGACGTACCATGCACCTCTGATCAGCTATTATAATTAAACGTACTGCAATCAGGCTTCTGTTATTGCACCTTGAACTACAAAGACACGTTTTCCTTTTCTCAGGAATTGGTTTGTTAGTGGGCTATTGTGTCAGTGCTCAGGGATTTTGATTTAATATCAGGAAATGTCGCTAAACGTGTGAAAAATAAACAAAGTTGTCACCTTTAGCAAACCATACTGGGCCAAGGGGATCTGTGAGTGCCCGATACGGATGTTTAATTTAGCCACCACACAGTAAACATGCAGACCTTACACCCTCTGTAAGGACTCATTCTGTTAAAGCAGTGTAAACTGGAGCTTGAAAGGTAAGGAAAATAATTTGTTTGTATATATGATGTGTACAGGTGTTCAGTAGCTCTTGGCCTGCCAGAGCCCTACTTCTCAACCTATGAAAGTTATGCAGTTGAATATGTATATGTAATCCTATCAAAAGTGCAGTCGCTAACACCCTTACTTCTGCTTACAACAGAATGTTGAAGGTGGATTATGGTGCACTGAAATAGAAATGTGGCTGCACTGCCTCACTCCTCATGAGTTTATTTATGGACACCATGTATGTAATTACAGTGTGAACCCAGAACAGGGCTCAGTTCTTTTTCTTTGTGACATATGGATTAAGGCCAACCTATAATAGCTTATTTTGCCATAGGAAATTACAGAGTTGGGAGCAGCCATGTCTACACACACACTCACACTCACACACTGTTATTCAGTTTTTCTGTGTCTTCTTGTGTTATTCACAGCTTTACTACTGAATGGACCGCTTTGTGTGCGACTCCAGTTGAGTCACAGAGAGATTCAGTCCTGTAAAGCAGAGCACTAGGCTGTCTGTCAAACATTTGCTTTCCCAGGTTTCACTTGTTATTGTGCACCTGTGGTGTAAAAATATGCCTCACATTTCTTTTTAACTCACTGAATAAAGATGACTTCAGAAGCTTTGATGATAAATAATTGATTTTACCATTTTGACTCCTTAGTTCTGCTAAAATCTACAACATGTGTAGATGTTGTTAAAGTAATTTTGTTCTTTTTTTTTCCCTATAGGTTTGCCTTGCAATTGCCCACTATTCCCATCCAGCAGATCTTCACCTGCTCTTTGGTTTTGAATACCAAGGACGCAGATACCATGAATGTAAAGGTATCCAAACAATCTGCCATACATTTTGGTGCTTCTGTAAAGTATAATTGATGCTGAGTACAAACCTCATATTCTCATATCACTAACATTAGTAGTAGTAGTAGTAGTAGTAGTAGTAGTAGTAGTAGTAGTAGTAGTAGTAGTAGTAGTAGTAGTAGTAGTAG
>JAQQZY010000019.1:39743695-39766348 GCA_030068375.1 Ostorhinchus rueppellii | reverse complement strand
AGTAGTAGTAGTAGTAGTAGTAGTAGTAGTAGTAGTAGTAGTAGTAGTAGTAGTAGTAGTAGTAGTAGTAGTATAAATATTTAACCAGTTGAAAGTATTAATAAGAGCATGTGAGAGTCTTAATTCCATGGAGTCTTCAAAAGTTGCACCTTACAGTGACAACATTTTAGAGATGAGGTATTTAAATAAACATGTAATTTCTCTGCTTTCAGTATTCTGAAAAAATAATTTCAATATGTATCTGTATTTTCAGCAAAACTTGTTAATGGATCGGCCCCCCGAGGGGGATTGCAAACTCCCATTTTTGACCGTCCATCTGACTGGGATCGGGAGATAAAAAGAACGGGTGCTTCAGAGTGGAGGGTGTGCTCTGTCAATGAGGGTTACACCATCTCTCCAAGGTTTGTTTATAACTTAAGATTGTTGCTGTAGAAATGTATGATGGACATCATATGTAAAATCCAAATAATTTGGGCTAAAGAAGGTTATTTTGCACTGTTGTTACTTGCAAAATAAATTGCTTGTCTAAACTAAAACTTAGCAAATGTATTCCTGTAACATTAAGTCTGTATTGGACAATATACACCATTCATCTGTGTGCAGTTGTGATGTCATAGTAGTTTTCAAAGTGAGGATTATACAGTGTTTTATGTGGAATGCTGAAAAAAGGCTCCAAATTGCGTGACGGCAACCTCCACTAAACTGTACTTCAGAAAGTCTGTCAGACTTGGAGCTTAGATACATTTGACCAACACTGTAAATAAATACATGTCATGAAAATGTTTGACTGAAAGTCATTACCTGTGTTTCACTGAAGTTGGTAAAATATTATGTTTAGCGATATAAAACAACATGCACATCCTGCTCATAGTGAGCTTGGCAAGTACGGCCTGTTTGCTCATTTTGTTCCATATGTTCTCACTTTCGACCTTTTTAAGTAAAAAAAAATTACAGATTTTTAGGTGCTTTCATAGCTGCTTTCACTATGTTTTTGTTGTAGAATATTGTTTGACTTCTTTTTTCCATTCCTGTGTAATGACCACTTTTTTGGTGACTTGTTATTTTAGTCTTCCAGAATACATCGTGGTCCCAGCTTCCCTTGCAGATCAGGATCTAAAGCAGTACTCCTCTTTTTTCCCTGATAATCGCATCCCCGTGAGTACTTCAGTTCTGGGATTTCCAATATGTTTATGGTGATGTTTGCAAATCCTATGAAGTTGTTTATTAGGCCGACATTGTTTCTCTGTAATTCTCATGAATGTGAAGAACACCTATTTGTAATCATAGTCTATCTTCATTGATCAGATCTCTAGTGTTTCCCTTGTTGCCAATGTAACTTATGTGCTCTGTTTCTTCTAGCTCTGGTGCTGGAATCACCCCAATGGGAGTGCGCTCATCCGCATGGCCAGCATAACTGATCCAGCACATCAGAGGAAGATTGACCAGAGGTAGCACAAACTCCTTTGTTTCATTTAGTGTAAAAACATTAATGAAATGTGATATTTTAGTTCCTTGTTCCACATTGATATCGATTTCCCATAAACGGATGTTGAATTTTAGCTAAACACTTCAGACTTTGAGGACAGTGTTTTAATATAACTGTTGAACGCATGAATACATATTGCTGAAACCTTGCTAATCTTGGCATTGTTTTTCTTCTTGTCCCAGGGTTTTCACTGCCATCACCAAAAGCCACCCACAGCGCAGTGAAGTCATCAGGTTAGATTTGGACAAGTATCTGCCAAATATCCAGGATATTCAGAGTGCCTTCTTCAAAGTCAGGCAGATCTGTGTCATGGGTGAGCATCAATACACCTGCAACAACAGTGGCAACTCCCCTAAATACTCAAATATGTCTTAGTGCAGTTTTCTGTAATCAGATACTTGGAGAATGCTTCATATGATTGTGTGTCACGTCTGACTTTTCTGATTCTTTGCAGATCCTTTTGAGGAATCTGAGGAGAGGTGGCTTTCATCCATTGAGAACTCAAGATGGCTGGAGTACGTCAGGTATGTAAACAACCTGATAGTTCACCAGAAGGAATCAAGTCTCCAGCTAGTTTGGTCAGAACTGCATTACAAACATAATGCTGTCCTCAAATTAAATGCACCTTATCCTATCTGATAGAAGTGGATTTCATAACTATACAAACGTCTTTTACCTTCTGTTTCAAATAAGATGGAGCTCTATTTCATACCTTCAGAGAAAGCCACAAAATGTATATTTATATCTTGGAAAGACACTGCGCTTGTGTGTATTGACAGCACACAGAGTTGCAAATGCTTGTGTGTTAATTGTTATTAAATGTGCTCTCTTTTTCAACAAAGGGCTTTTCTGAAGCATTCTGCTGAGATCGTTTACCACCTTGATGGAAAGAATTCTTCAGTTGTATTAGCAGGTACATTTGTCTCTTTGTAATTTGCCTTTATCACCATCCATTCCCCTTCCCAGACAAACAACAGAGCAGTAGTTCCTTATTGTAAAACCTAATTTTTAATTAATATTTATCTATTGGGTACTTAAGGGGACCATTTAGTGTTGCATCATTAATTCCAAACTGTTACATCCTGTATGTACAGTCAGCCTCATTGAAGAGGTTGTGTTCTCTTTCTCTGTTTCTTCTTTCACTTGTACAGAAGAGGAAGACCGAGACCTGAACTGTGTCGTGTCGTCTCTGGTTCAGCTTATGCTGGACCCTCACTATCGCAGCCTCATTGGCTTTCAAAGCTTAGTGCAGAAGGAATGGGTGATGGCTGGCCATCGCTTCTTGGACAGGTGCAACCATTTGAAGAAAAATGACAAAGAGGAGGTATTTTAAGGCTGCAAATCATCCAGTTCCAGATTACAAGATGACTTTTGCTCGTGCTTATTGTTGTCCATCTCTTGTATTTCTGAAGTCGCCACTGTTCACACTTTTCCTGGACTGCGTGTGGCAGATGATGAATCAATATCCAGCAGCATTTGAGTTCACAGAGGCCTATCTGACGGTATTGACTGATAGCATGTGGATCCCACTCTTCAGCACTTTCCTTTTCAACTCCCCAAAACAACGGAATCAGCACTTGGCGGTGAGATACATACAAACATACTTTGGAATTCAGTTGGATATGTGTGTGTTTGTTTGTTTTTTTTGGGGGTTTTTTTAATTACGATGACCCTGAAATGCTGATATCTGCAACCAAAAATGCTACATTCCTTAGTATAACATACAGGTTATGTAAGTCTGGTAGTCAGTGGTCTTAGTCTGTCTGAGTTCCTGGTTACAGCCTTCTATCATTATGACAACGGCAACATGTTTTTGTGGTATTGTTTCATGTCAAGGAACATAATTTATGTGAGGGCTGTACTCGCAGACATCTCTAACCCTCAATGAAATGTCAACTCTCAAGTCTGAATTTTTCTGCCTAAAGTGTGTCACTATAGGCTACTCTGTGTGTGCGTGTTGCTGCAACAATACAGATAACTTCTGGACACTTTATACTGTAGACACTGTTGATATGATCAGTGTTTTTAAATGTGCTGCTAAAATGAAAATCTAAGTTTTGCAAACCGTAAAGAGACAGTTATAAACATCAGGATTTCTGTGTGTTGTTGAAATGTGCAGAGTGTTAAATTTTTTTGTGACTCGGCAGGACTTTGCCAAGAACAAGGCCATCCCTCAAGGAGAAGAGCAGTCTGTTTATTTCCCTCCTGTTTGGGACTGGTCTCAGCAGTTCTCCTTCAAAGACCAAACACTCTTCAACAACCCCATGTATGTGGGCAAAGGAGCTGCCTGTGTTCAGAATGGGGAAGTGAAAACCTTCAGACGCACTAAGGTACGTGAGAATTTCAAGTTGTAAATGAATACAGTGAATGTTGTTTTATATTGATGTTCCCTTTTACTGCTTCGGTTACAGCTTTTACTGTATACATGCACCTTAAATTTAATGTGGATACTATCAAAAATGTTCTGGCCTAAGATAGAAGCAGGTTTTATTTGGTCATTGTATGTATGTTCTTTGTTTTTATTTATTTATAAACTCAGTCGATTTCTGTATTCAACTCACAGGAACCCTACATCCAAACCAACATTAATATAGTGTCAGTTTATTTCATTAAAATAATTTGGGGAGGGGGGGGGGCATATTTGCATGGTTTGTCACTTGAGACTAGGTTCTTCTTCCTCCATAGTTTTGCTGACACTAATGATTCCACTTTTTTACATACCGAACTTGGAACAAAAATAACGTGTAGGCCTTTAAAACTTCTATTCTCTGCCAGGAACAGTTTCCAAAAGGAGGTACATAATTCATAATAAAGTAAATGGTTAACATGTTCATGCAGTCAGCAGTTTCAGTTATTGCTGCTAGGATTCTGGCGGCAGGAGGTTTTTGTGTCATCAGCAACTTCAAGTACTGCAAGGTAGGTAAATTATTAGACAGAGGATGAGTCCATTGTTTTTGTTTTTTTTCTACAGTTGGAAGTCTCGGAATAATGAGGCTTGATAACTGGTGGACATGCACTCATCAGCATCATTCCCAGCAGCAGCCTGTCATTGCCATTGCTATGGGTTTTTTTTTTTTGCTTTTTAAGTGACAATAAGTGTTGTCTTTGCTCCAGCAGAAAACCTACAGTTCAACATTGCGAGGGGCACCTGCATCTATGCGTAATGGACTGAAAGGTGGCGAGGAGACCCTGCCCCGACGAGGGTCTCTGGTGTCGGAGCTGAAGCCTGATTTCTCTCCGGTGAAAGATGTGGTTGAGAGTCCCTCAGAGCGCTTTTTCAGGGAGTGGTTCTCTCGACCCGTTGACCAGCAGGGTCTCCTGATCCCCCTGCTCACGCCCTCACATATGGCTCTCTGGAAGCTCTTCTTTTTACGCTGGGTTCCTGAAGCCTGCATTCCCAAAGGAGGCTCCATCACCGCCTACCACAAGCTCTGCCAACTGGTCGACCAAATTGAGATTCTCCAGATCCAGCTCAGGCAGTACAAGGGATCCAGTCCGGGCAGCACACCACTGCCCAGCCCGAGTGAGCCCCGTTCAGACCAAAGGAGAATGTATTTTAAAGCCAGTTCCCCAGACGACCCCTCTACGCCTCCAGACTTCCTTACCTCCTCCTTCCCTTTCACCCCAGTGGGAAACTTGTGCCGCCGTAACATCCACGGAACTCCCATTAGCAAATTTCTGAATGGGGCAAAAATCTGGCTGTCTACAGAAACGCTTGCTAATGACACTGTGTGAGGGTGTGTGCCTCTTTAGGCTTTTTGTGAGCTTACTGCAAATTTTGGAAAAATTACTCCTTATTTTCTAGAACCTCTTTCTTAAATAGCAAAATAGAAACTAGTGAACAGCAATATGACACTTAACTGATTTTAATTATTTATAAGCTAAAATTAGCATCATTCATGCTGCATTGAAATCGGAGTTACTTACTAATGTTAGTGTGATCTGTAGGACTAAATCATGAACATTTATTGAGTTAATCTAAAGGATGTTCTCCTTATTGGCCAGTGAGTCATTACTGTGAGGTCTCCTGACTGTGACAGATGTTAAGATACTCTCTTATAATGGATGTATAAATCTTGTCTTTAACTAATTAACATTTAGACCAGTTCCTCCACTGTATTACCCACATCAAGTACTTTTTTTTTTGTTTTGTCTGTTTAGTGTACTGTATATTTGAGAATAAGTTGAGAGTTGATTGTCCAAGATTTGCATGTGATGCGCAAGTTTTTTGGGGGGAAAAATGCCAAAGCTTGTGTACTATTGACGGATAATAATAATGCTAATGGTAACTTGCTTTTAGATTCAGTCAGTTGGAGAAAAAAGTAAACCAAAAGTGATTAGGAAATGTCCGTTTTTATTGCAGCAACAGTGATGTGTTCATGCAAAACAGGTTTCAAATATCCGATGTATTTGTGCATTCGAATAGATTCAGTCCTTACCTAAAAAATTTTCAGGCCTTATGTTTCCTGGTATTAAATTTTTTTTTTTTAATTTTTTTTTTTTATTTTATTTCAGAAAGAGGAACGGAAAATAACACTGCTAACAGTTTGTTTTCTTATATTGTAAATGCAAAAAAGAGCTGTGTGATTGAATGTACTGGGTTGTCTTTTGTTTTTGTTTTGGGTTTTTTTTTTTTGCACAAACTGCCCATATTTTAATGGTTGTGCTTGTTTTCACTGTAAGCAGGAAATGGTGTGATTTTTCAGGGTCTATCTTTGTATATTTTCTATATTTCTGGAGTAGAGGCGCACCATTTATTTTTAGTTTTGTACTGCAGGTATCACCCGGACTGGAGGACGATCTGTGAGGACTTTAATCTGTGGTAGATATTCCCTCGTCTCTTTAAAAGGGGTATTGTTGTATAGAGGCCTTCTGGTAAGGCATTATGGAGAAACGATTCAAGATGACAGTTGCTAAGTAGATGAATAATAGAAAGCAAAGGGACAGATGAAGGGCTATGACTTAAACCAATCTGTACTTCAACTGAAGTTACTGATCCAATGAGCAGGTTTATGAGTGACAGTGCGAAACACTACATTAAATCTTATTAATAGAAGGTTTCTCATGAAGAGCTTGTTTTCATTTTTACAGTTTGAGTAAAAAATACAAACCTTTGAAAGGGTGATGATAAATTTTACACTATTAAATATACAGATTAAAAATTTAACAATACTTATATGTAATATTTCTTCCTGTGTTTATTGTAAAATCAGAAGAATGTTTTTTTTTGTGTGTGTTTTGTTTTTTTAATGATGATGAAACCAAGCTAACCTGTCATACTTTGAAGGGTTAACACTTGCTGAAATGAGGATTGGTTTGAGGCTCATTTGGATTGGTGTTTCAGTTTGCTAGTGCCTTTTTATCAAAATACTGGGGAACTGGAATTGTGTGGCTTTACACATTAATCAATAATCTTTTAGTAATTCTAAACAAGACCACTGGACAGACTAAAGATGTGTCCCATTATTGATTGGTTTACTCAGACAAATTGGTAGTGATTAGGAATTGTTGACGTGTTTTGTTTTCAGTGTAGATTTGTGTAACGTGAGTGCAGAACTTGCTCTCCTAAATGCTATTAATTGCACATTTTACTCAATATAATGGTTAGTTGTTTAAAGGTGGTTGTTGAATATAATTTTGGCAAATATTATAAATACTGTATATGCTTGAAGTCTTCCAATTACTATTTTTGATTAATGGTACTAAATGACTTTTATCTTTGGTTTAGTCTTTATTTTATGGAGAGATATTTATGTTGTGTTTTCCACTAATTCCCATGTTGCCCTCTGCTTTACATATGATGACAGTGCTTTGACTGTAGCACAGTTGGATATAGATTAACAGCAGATGTATTTATTCATGCAAATGTTCTCACACAGGGATGCAGTTGCTACTGTACATCTCAAGTGCCTTTTTGGGAAGATTGACCTTTTTGTAACTATACCCTAAATCTACAGACTTACTTTAGTTTTCTAAATCTATTGATTTTTATTAATTGTGTAAATCTAGTCAAATTCAGAGGTACTGCACGGAAGCTGTTTTCCCAATAAGAAAATAAAGCTTTAATGTGTACCTGTAACCCATCAATACATTATTTTTCAAATGAAGTTGTGTTCTTGCTTTTATTTCACTGGATTCTTGTCTATGGTAAAGGTAACTGCTCTGTATTTAAACTAACAGTATAAATGCACCTCTTACATGGTTTAAAACAAAAAACATTTGCACAACCAAAAAGACCATCTCTTAGGTTTCAAGATGTTTCAGAGTGGATAATCCTTTATCATTAACAGGTGAAAATGACATTCTGGCTCAGGCACACCCCTGACCTGCTGAATTCCTGAACAGGTTGGTTTTATTAAATCCTTTATACTGTTTTTAATAACCTATGAGATGTCTTAACTGTAAAAAATAACTAATAGTAATGTTGTCACCTCATAGTAAATGCATAAAGAGGATTAAAATAGCCATTATATCCTGGGAAAGATTGTGGTTGATCACACTAGACATAATAAAATGGTGTTAAATGGAATTCACAAATTGAGAAATTTGCAACATGTCAATGTAATTTCATGAGATTAAACCTACAAGATTGACTGTTCAAAATCTAACATAAAAAGAATAATAAAAATGATTAAGTTCTGACATCTGTAATTTCTATTTACTCATTGGCTGAATATTCTGCGGTAAGACCCAACTGTGCCTGGCTGAGTCTTTCTATGATAATGGTATAAAACAAATTATGAACACAAAAAGTGAGTGATTTTATTGTGAACATGCCTCTGAGCAGAAGTATTTTGGCTAAAGTTACAAATGAAGACACAAGTGTCTCATAATTCTATTCACTGCATAGTGCTTCAGCTCCCCCTGCTGTATAAAACGGAACTATACCCCAAAGGTTATTGTCCATTTGTGTGGATCGTTTTTGTTTTTGTTTTTTCAAAGGTATATTTTCTTAAACCTTTATTCTAAGCCTTTCCTTCCTATTGTTGCTCTATTTTAAAGTTATGATCTAATCAAAAAATATATTTTTAATGTTTGATTGACGACACATTTTTAATGTTATATTTGTATAATAGTACGACTTATCCGCGATGAGTTGTATAATTAAAAGTGGACGATAATGGGCCAGATCTTCAGGGAGCTCTGACATTTTTGCGTATCTTGGGGAGAAAAAAAACAGGAAATTGAATAAGCGTAATGACGTCATTGAAGGGCGCCTCTGGTGGCCTTCGAAATGGGCTCGACTCCTTAGCCTTGATTTCTTCAATTGTCCCTCAGCATATCAACTTTTTTATGAAGCAAAACCTGTTCGCGATGACATTTGGAGGTAGGTGTACAGAACAAGAAAAAGCAAAGACTTGTGTTGCAGACGTTTTTGCGCATTGCCATTTTAATTGTGAGCAGATGCAAGTCGAACAGGACTGGACTCAGTTCTTGTAGCTAGTTGTAGCTGTGCTAACATAAGTGGCTAGCTAGGCTAACCCTCTGGGCTTGTGCCCAGTGATAAATTACAGAGATAAACAACTGGCCTCACGTATCTTAGCTGGCAACAAAACCAACACTCTTTTTGTGTTAGTGTACGGAATGTCACGCCGTCACTCATTTGTGATTTCGGGAAAATATTGACTCCAGTTAGCTTGCTAACTACAACCAAGTATGGCAGTAGCTAACGCTAAACAGAGTTTACTCCAAAGTGAAGTGTGACGATATCTGGCAGAGATCACCAACTTCAGGACTCAGCAGGGAGATTCTGCAAGAGGTGTCTGAGAGGATTACCGTGTTGACTGAAACTAGGGCACCTCTAAAATCTGGATCAAATACTTTTAGCTTAATTCTGTCTGAATAAAACGGTAGAAATGTATGTTGGATCAAATCTGGTTCAGGTTTGCACGTTCCTGGTCAGGTTGGCTTTTCCATTACAACCTCAACTTTGTTTGAAGATCTGAAGTGATAGTTGCAAAACGATTTTACTTTTAATAATTTTAATCAATAATTCATTTAAAAATTGGGGAAACGTCTGATTGGGAACTTTTTTTCTTTAACATAAGTCTAATTTTTTTTGTATGTGGTAGCTTTAGCCATTCACGTATCATCTGTTTTGTGTTTTTAAATGTTCTATACTAATTCACTGAAAAATTTAGCTAAGATTGCAAATTACAGTTTGTTGCCAGCTGAGTTGGTATTACAATACTTTATGAAACTTATGTTGTTATATTGACAATTTTTGAAATGTACATGTACAGTAATAGTGACTTTTCATAGCGTACAGTGAAAGAGGCATACAATTCCAATAATTGTTTATTTACATTATAGATTATTTTAGCCGTTCAGCTGTCACTTGGCTAGCAAGTCAATTAAACATGTGCTGAGTCAAACTGAATCTCAACTGTAGTAATTCGACCTATGCTCTGTGCATATATGTACATTTTGATGCCAATTAAGGAATGACTGGTATTGTTAATAGTCTAATAAGATGCTTTTTACAGCTTCTGAGTAATTTGAAATGGAATTATTTGGAAAACTTGTTTTGTGTTCTTCTGTTTTTTTTTTTGTTTTTTTTTTTTAGGTGAATGGGCAGTCGAGGTCAGCCAGGTGATTTCAGAACTGGTTCCTGTGCCAGCTGACTGGCTTGCAAGTTTCTGTTCCTTTGCAGTGCAGTAAAGATTCTTCCTTGATCAGAGGATTGCAATGAAACCAGCTCAGGAGCGCAACCAGGAGTGCCTGCCTCCTAAGAAGAGGGACCTCCCAGTTAGTAACAGCAGTGGTGCTGGAGGAACAGGGGGAGGTGGTGCTGCAGGAGGAGGAGGAGGAGTTGGCACTGGAGGTGGTAGTGGTATTGGAGAGGATGAAGTGGTTTCTATCCAGAACTCTCCAGCAAATAGTGACACTCAGGGAGGGGCTCAATCTGGAGAGTGGCTACGAGCTCAGGCAGGGCTTCATTATGGTATGGATAGTTCTGATGGCATACCAGCAGTGCCCGTAGACCAGTACAGTATGCTCTATAAAGTGGCTGTTCCATCTGTTACCTACTCACCCACCAGTCTTCACCCAGTGTTAAGCCACATCTCTCCAGCCTACACTGTCCACTCTCCTCTCCTGCAGCATCCAGGCCTTCCCTATCCTCCTCCCCTTGGTTATGCCCAGATTCCTCATTCCTCTCTTCAGTTTGTTACCTCCCCATATGCAGTACCTTATGCTCTGCCCCCTGGCTTTGTCCCAAGCTCCTTAATCTCTCCTTCAGGCTCAATCCCTCAGCCCCATGCAGTGTCCCACCTTGTTCCATACCCACCTGTGATACAGGAAGGTGTTGTTTCCCCACCTCCCCAGGCCCAGGTAGCTGCTCATACCTTTGCCAAAGTTGCAGCATCTAGCGGTGTCCCGCTGATGCTGCCTTCAGAGCAAGCTGCCCAGCAGCATCTTGGTACTATAGGTGTTTTGCCTGCAACAGAGCTCAGCTCTCGAGGAATACCAGTTTTCTACCACCCTCAGGGCGCCAGGGCTGCCACCAGAGACCCCCATAGTGCCCAACAAGAGAATGAACCAGAGATGAATGGAGGAGATAAAGATCATGGAGCTAGGGAGGTTTTACCAGACATGGCCTACGCTGCCAGAAATGCACATCTGCCCCCAGCAACATCCAGCTCTGCTGCACAGGAACACAGCCAGGACAGAAACCTACAGAGCCAAAGGATGGAAGAGAGGAGTTCTCCGGGCCAACGAAGCACCCCAGACAGTGACCTGGAGGTAAGATGCTGCTGATGGCCTCTTAATGCAAGTTAACTTATCATCTTAATTTGTTCACAATAATCTGGATCAAAGCGAGTTTTGAAAATATGTAAGTGATTCTGTGGGGACTGTATTTAGATGCTTTGTGTTTATTGTGTATTTTTCTCAACTGCTCACAGTTTCTTTTAAACTTACAATTCACTTCCTCCCTTTGTTTGCTGTGACCTTCTGCCAGACAGCGTTATTTATGATAGGTCTGAACTGCCTACACTTCTTTTTATTTTGTTGGCTTGTGTTGGTCGTCATCTTTGAGGAAAAAAAGCTCTTAAAAATGTAATTGTCTATAGATCAAAGATAAAACACAATCATGCTTGGGGACAAAACAATCCCTATCTTACAAGAATAATCTTACTGGATAGCTCTATGTTGTTTACATAAAATAGCTTTAAAATAAAGAAGCATGTATCATTTTTCAAAGAAAGATACAATATGCATTAATAAATGTTTTGTTCCTGACCTCCCAAAAAGTCTCCATCATACCCGCATCCTGATTTGACACATTTTAGAAATGTTTTGCATTGCTTCTTGTAACCTTTTAATGGTTGTCATATGGCAGTAGCAGATCCAGAAAAAATAGAAGGGGGTGGCATTACATACACATGTGATATTCTTTTCCTAATTGTCATATTCCTGCTCAACAGGACTGCTTGCTTTGTTTACAGAACATACTATGCATTACGGTCATATTTCACAGCACATCATCGACTTTAATCTTAATTGATCTGAGGCTTAGATGTAGTAGTAGTAGTAGTAGTAGTATAAGTTTTTTCTACTTGGTAGTAGGCTTACTAGTTGTTCATACAGGAAATGTGTGTATGCATGCAGAATACTTGACAATTTTTAAAGCAAAGCACTAACAATTCACAGGACACATGTCCAACAGCCAGTAAATGCAGTTAAATGTATCTACACACAACAGTTAGATATAGGTGTATGTTTGACAGCTTTGTGTGGCTCAATCACTGGCCGTGTTCTGTGGAAAATGTGATGCAGTTCTATAGTTCCAGCTGTATAATACATTACATACCTTCTGAGCTTCCTGTTTGTTTTTCATCCAGACTTAAATGCTGCCTAAATAGACAGTTGTCTCTTCCTGATTGTTTGACTTTAATTCAGATTTAACTCCCTTTACCACATAAACGCTAGTGATAAATAGTGTGTGCGCAGTAGACCCTCACCCTCCTTCAATGCAAGGGATAGGAGCCTTGGGGTGCAAAAATTAGCATCCAAGCACCACCCACAGGCATAAATATCACATCCCTAAAAGAAGTAAGATTATCAAATAGCAATGACATTATACATCTGTCACTCTTAGTGTACAGCTCGGTAGGTAACGCTTTAGACTCTTACGCAGGAGGCCAGGGTTCAAATCCCCGTAAAAGTTGTCATTTTTTTCCTGCAGATTTTCAAACAGGGCATAACACCAAGGGCGCCAGTAGGTAGACCCGCCCTTGTGTGGATAAATTGATGAAATTAGCTCTGTTGAATAGCATAGCATTTTGAGCATTGTTACCTATTGTGTGGTGTAGTCTATTGGAGTGTGTAGTAGTTAAATGAGTGAGTTACTGAGCTGTAGATATTTTATAATTTGGTGGTGTGACTCTCGCTGATAGGGGAGTATATTAAGAAACCTGTTGTGTTTGAGCCATATTTAAATGATATGATTAATCTGTATGGTTTTTACTTATTTTTTAACCTCCAGGTGCAGCAGGTGGTTGGTCGTCTGGTGCCCACTGGTACTGGGCGAAAGGAGGTCTCCTTTGCCCCATTGAACCTCTCACAGGGAAACCATAGACCCAGAGATATCCATGGAGAGAGCACGGGTGTTACTTCTGGCCGGAATGCATACACAGGCCAGCCTGCAAGTTACAGCGACCCCAGAGTGTCCAGCATCCAGCAAACGGGTCAACCAGGCCACGCTGTTATGTTAGCCAATGGGCAACCAGTCCTTATTCCCTTCGAGTATCACACTCAGCATCAATCCCAACCATCACAGCAACACTACCCAGGACAGGTGAATGATTCCTCAGCCAGCCATGGCTCCACCGCTGTGGCCTCGTCTAACCCCAGCTTTAAAGCCTCTGTTCCTTCAGCCAGAGTGTGCCTCCCTGAAAGGGCTGTGGGGGAGCCGAGCACAGCACAACAGCAGCAGGTTCCTCAGCAGCCTCCAGTCCAGCCTATAGCAGACATGACTCAGGCCTTGGCTTCAAGCCTCGCCCCGGCCCCAGCCCCTGCTGCTACCCCTGCCCCTGCCTCTGCCCCCTGTAACCCATCACACTTTATGAAGGGGGCTATAATCCAGCTTGCAACAGGGGAGCTGAAACGTGTGGAGGACCTGCAGACTCAGGACTTTGTGAGGAGCGCCGAGGTGAGTGGAGGACTTAAGATCGACTCCAGTATGGTGGTGGACATCCGTGCCAGCCAGCATAGACCTGGGCTTGTTTCACTTCACTTCACTGTCGGTGAGCAGCAAAGCAAAGTGACCATCGACGTTCCCCCAGAACACCCCTTCTTTGTTTTTGGCCAGGGCTGGTCATCTTGCAGCCCCGAACGCACGGCCCAGCTCTACGGCTTATCCTGTCATCATCTGCAAGTAGGAGACGTTTGCGTGTCCATCACCCTCCAGCAGCAGACGCAGCAGCTTCAGCCTCAGCAGCAGAAACAACCGCAACATCATCATTCACAGCAGCAGCAACAGCAGAATCTCTCCAGGACTTCGACCAAAAGCAATGCTGCGTCTGGCCCTGGGCATCAGCTCATGGGGCCTCCCGCCCCTCAGCAATTACGACCCCCGTCTCATTTTAGATTGGACCGTATCCACAGAGAAAGACAGCGGGAGGGAGACAAAGAAGTGGTCGATAAGGAGGATGCAACACAACTGGGTGTGATCGGGCACACCGAGCCCCCCAGCAGACCAAGTAGGGCCTCGGCAGAGCACCCGAGGAGCCAGAGCAGCTACCACTTGCACACAGAGAGCTCCAGCTTCGGGGCAGGAATGGGCACGATGCAGTCTGCAGTAGGTGCTTCTCAGAGGCGCTGGTCCTCTCCTGGCCTCCAAAGATACAATATGAAGGGAGATGATGCCCCTCGCCCTCAGATAAGCACCTCTGGTCCCACAAGACCCTCTTTCATCCCCCAGGAAGTCAAACTGTCCATTGAGGGGCGCTCTAATGCAGGGAAGTAGCATCACAAATGGTAGCACCTACAGATGAGACTACCACAAGTAAGAATGAGTGTGACAAGGAGCGAAAGAGGAAACAAAAAAGAGTGCGAATGTAGCCTCAGAATGTTTGAGATTTCAGATTTTGCACACCTGAAATACAGAAAACAAGATCCCTCTGGCATCTCTGGTTCTGAAATGTTCTAGCGGTTCGGTTGGATAAGAGCCTGTGTATTCCAGCCAGCTGAGGTCTGACCAGGACCTGAAAAGCTGAGTCGAAAGTTTGGTATGTAGCTGATGAAATGCCTACTATAGTCCTTACACACTGCATTTCTCTTCCTCCCTCCGTTGTTGCCACTTCGTCATATATTTGCTTGGAGGTTTCCATCACTTTCACAACACTGTCACCCTTTTTGACCAAACTCTCTCTCTCTGGAAGACGACGGACTACAACAAATGTGTTTGTAGCACAGTGAAGTTACCAACTCTGCAGATTCTCTTGTATTTCAAAGATCACAGCCTCCATTCCTAAGATCCTTTTTCCTCCAAAAGCATTCACCCAAAAATAGAGAGCAGTTGCTGACATCGGCAGCTCCTGTAGAGATGTTGGCAGTGTTGATGCTATCTGTCAGTGTATGTTACATTATGCTTCTCTGGCAGGAGTCGAAAAACTATGCTGTCAGCAGAGATCCTCCCTCCCTCCTCCTTTTTTTTAGGAGGCCGGTCTGCAAAGAATGGGATCCTCTCCCAGACCAAGTGTGGCGCATCCCACTTGTCTTACAATCAGAATAGTGATTAATCAATCAATCTGTTCAGCAATCAGTGTCCAAGCCAAAAGAAACCTGCTTATATAACACAGCATCACACCCTCTGTATGAGGACTGAAGTCACTAACCTGTGTGTTTGTGTACATGCCACAAATTAGATTTATGCTTTATTCTCGATGAAAATTAGGAATGTTTATCATTCCAGACTGATCAGTGAAAATATCCATAACTTGTTTCTAAGGGTAATTTACTATCCTGAATGAAGCCCTTCCTCCCCCTCCTCCTCTTCGACACTGTACCTCAGAGCTCTCCCCACCCAGACCGGTGGAGGCACTGGCTGGTCACAACCAAAGCCACCTGTGGGATTGAACCAGAGATACAGTGTGTCGCCACATCACTGGCTGCAGGTCACTTCTGCCTCAGCCCTGGAGACCAGGGTCAAAGGGTCCAGCAGTCGGCCTCGGAAACAAAGCCTATGTGCGAGTGGGTCAGTGATAAAGCGTTCTCTTTGTCCTCAGCTCCAATCACTCTCTGCTCAGATACCAAATTAAAGCAATAGTTGTTTTAGCAGCTCATGGTGGTTCTGCTCTCATCCAGGAATGAGCTACTTTAGACGTGTGACCATCTGAGGTGTGAGATTTGATCCTCTTTTAACCCCTACTTTTAAAGGTGATGCACTATTTTGGGTGTTCATTTTCATTTGTTATATTTCTATTTCTGCACTAGCCTCAAAACTTCAAAAAAAATTTAAAAAATAATTTCTCAAAATTATTGTTCTTTGAAATCATCACAAACTTTTTTCTGTTTCTTCATCTCGCTGATGATCTTTTACAGATTTCCTAAAGTGCATCTCTGAGACTTGTGTTAATTTGTGAACAGTACCAAATTGTTTCTGTGTTCTTTTTCTAACGTATACCGTACGATCCTTTGCTTTTGTACTAGGATGTGCTTTATTCAGTGGATCTAATGATTGTCTTGTGTTGCACATAGAAAATGTCACTCATTGATTTCACACTGACCGTGTAAGAGGAATCACATTACAGTGGATGTGTTTTTTTTTAATGAAGGGAATATGTTTGAAGTATTGTTGGTGTCGTGGCGAGAGAGAAGAAGAAAAAAAAAACTGACTTGCTTTTTTAACTGTGTTTACAAATTAGCCGAGATGAATGCTGCAGTTTCCTCCTCTTGACACACTTTTTTTTGAATGTGTGTCATAAAAAAAAAAAATCCAAAAGTGTGAAATAAAAAACAAGTGCAATTAGATCACACATTAAAAAAATCATTCAGAGGTTTATAATCAGACAGCATTCCTTACACAGACATTCCCATTGAAAAGTGCAAATCACACAGTACCAGTTTCTTCATTTTCAGTAATGTGTAGTAGGTTTGGCATGTGTTAGGCACATATCCAAGGATTTCTTAATCACGTTTGTCAGTTTTGTGCCACTTTCACTGCTGCACAGGAGCAGATGTATAGTTCACGTACAGCCTCTTCTCTGTTCCGTCTTAACATTTCTTCATAGTTCAGAGTGTACACCTGAACCTTTGTCAGCAGGTGTATCCTCGCTTCCTCTGGTACTGTCTGTATGAGCAACTTGAACATAGTTTCCATAAGAAATTGCCACTTTTACATCAGCGAAGAATACATTGTACCATTGAAAGCTTGCCATGAGTTAAGCAATGTACATAATACCTGAAACATTTCACCCAGTCTTGGCATTTTCTATGCAGTAACTTCAGTGTTGTACCCTTCGATGTCTGACGTGCACCTCTGTGAAGCAGTAGGGCAGCCGTTTAACGCCCACTGACGCCTGCTTATGGGGATTTTTCGTTTGCTTTTTATGGGAGTACTAACCAGTGTTTTGTTTTGGGTTTTTTTGCTACTTCCTTTTTTTTTTTTTTTCAATAAGTGGTCCCTTCTTAATAACACAAAATCTACGCACAGACCAGTAAACTCATGCCACAGTCAAAAGCCAAATGATGTCTGTCGTTCAGATTGTCATGTATGTCCAACATGAATAATGGCACAGTTGCCAAGCTGCTTCAGCAGTGTGTTTTAGGTCAATATGCATTTGATGGGTTTTATATGGTGCAAGCAGTGCCACCTGTGACTTTACCTCCTGTTCATTTTCACACAAAGACCATCCTGTGCTACAATGAGCCTTTTTGTTTACCCTCTGCTTCGAGCAAGCACCAAACACCTACTAAGTACAAATATGTCCAGTCATTTTTTTTTTTTTTTTTTTTTTTTTTAAAATTCACAACACTGACTGTCTGTTGCTGTAAGTAATTGCACTAAATGCCCTCCTTTACAGTGTTGGTAAATTGAAGAGTTTCCAAATGTAAAGCACACAAAAATCATAAGAAATCACAAGTGTGTTTCTGTAGGTAGATGTACTTTTTTTTTTTTTTGTATAGTAAGCTTTGCTGATGCTTGTCGATAATGCCTTAAATTCTGCTTTGTACAATGTGTGGAATTGAAATAATGGAATAATGTTCCTGGTAGACGTGGTGTTCTCTTTTCAGACTGTACAGGAACAAATGAGTCTGAGGTTGGCCTGTTAGAGAGCAGAAAATCATATATCGATGTTTGACGGTTTAGACATGAAATCTGTCTGGTATGTTGTTTTTTTTGGGGGGTAGGGGTGGGGGTTCTCTTTTGCCTCATAAATTCCGTTACATATTTTCAGTTTTATACGTGTGGAAGTCCAGGTGTGGAAGGTCTTTGCACTTTGGTAGTGCAGCGACAGAGGGCAGTCTGTCACCTGTGCGCCTACGCAGACTCCCACTCACATTCACACACATCAGTTCTGTTTTGTTGTTGCACAGGATGCATAGATTTTCATCCCTAGATTTAACGGATTGTGTTTGGTGTCTTTGTGATTCGTCCCACAGTCTTCGGACAGCAGACGAGGGTGTGAATATATAGAGGGGCCTGCATAAATCTGATAGCTTTCCATTGATGGTGATTTAGTTATTTGTTGTGTGAAGTTGCTGGTGGGGATCTCTCATCCCTGTATGAACTACTTCCTATCGTTTGATCCAGTATTGAACTGCAACGTTGAATTCGGGACGGTTTTCGGTTTCTTTGCTGACGTCGAGTTAAATCAGGAGAAAGATGACTGTTTAAAGTTTTAAAGAAGTCTGTATTTTCAGATTTGACATTGTACTTTTTTGGCACAAGGTGACACTGCTTTTTACGTGACGTGTAACTATTGAAAACAAAACACAAAAAAACAGCATTTTTTTCTTTTTTTTTTTTTTAATGCCTAAATCTGCAAAATATATGCAATGATGTAAATGTAACATTCAATCCTCAAGTATAATCCAGGTTGTATGAACTTTGTATAGTGAGTTTTAATATCGTATGGCCGTACCAATATGTATTGATCTTTATCAGAAGCCTTAGAGTTGTCGACCCAAAGTGCTCCCTTAGAATACCCTACACCTACCTGAATTTAACAAAGCATTAATATCTCTATTTTGTTGCATTTTTATTTGTACCCTTTTGAATAAAATAGATTTGTACTGTATATTTGTACCTCTCTGTGAACTACTTAGGGCGGTTTTGTTTGTTTTTTTGTTTTGCTGTTTTAATTCTATGTACTTTAAGGACACAAAGATATTGTATTTTTATCGTTACAGCTAACTTGGAGACATTGCATTTATCATGTTTGTTAAGTAAACACAATATAATATATATATACAAATATAAATATAAACTATAATCCAACTTGTGTGTAGTCTTTCTTGAGTTTCTGTAGTTCTTGGGGTGAAGTAAGTTAATATCTTGTACTAACGTAACGGTACCTGTATATTTAATTCACATCTCATAACCTTACACAGGTAGACTATTAATATACATATACTTGCAGGGTTTTTACAGGTGCTTGAAATATCTGATAATGCTTGAATTTCAATGTGTTTTTTTAAGATTTGAAATGTGCTTGAATTTTAGTTTAAGTGCTTGCAGTGATAACTCTGTGATGTGATTTATTTATTTTTAATTAGATGGCAAGCCGAAGGCGCTTACAGAGAGGATATACATTTTGAAAAGCAAAAATTTGTCAAAAAAAGAAAATTAACAGGTGCTTTCAGATAGTCAGATAGACTCCAGGTACATGTTTATCTTAATCTTTGGCTTGATTTGAATGTAGCCACAAAAAAAAAAAAAAAACACCAAGTGACTTCCCTTTTTTGAGATATTTTTTTGCTATTATGAAACATGCGTGTAGATGTTCATAGCATATTACAATGTACATTATTGTGGTAAAAAAAATGTACATTATTGTGGTAAAAAAGTGAAAAAGATAATCATCCTGTAAATTTACCCCAGCCAGGTGTTGTGGCAGAAAAATTGAAAATGACTCTTACAAGTGCTTGAAAAGAACTTGAGTTTGACCTTGAAAAATGGGTAGGAACCCTATACTTATTAAATAATTATAGGTGTGAATATAATTAAGGATTGAGAGCGATTTTTATTTCAGAACTGGATGTAAAGTAAAACAACAGTGAAACATCTTCATCTTATTATTATTTACATGATTCATATTCAAGAACCTCTTGCTTGCCTGTTAATTCTCTGAGGTCAGCAGTGAAGGTACACATTCACCTGAATTTTGAGAAGATGAGGACACCGGAACGCTTTTCCACCTTGATGTGCTGTTCTTTGGCTGAATGCTGGTCCTGATTAAAGCTTGAATGACTCCTCCTTAACCTCAACGGATGCAATACTAATCTCTTCTTTTATCTGCCCTCACCCTGATACAGGAGGGGTTAAGTAGCTGGTGTTCTGTTTAACTGTACACCATTTACAAGCTCTTTGGTTCCTGCTTAATCAGACAGGAACCAATAATAGAATTTACATCATATAAGGCAAAAAAAAAAAACAAAAAAACAAAAAAACAAAACATGCATCCTTTAACATTTTCTAATTTTCTGCTTGGATTGGTCTTAAAATGTGGTCTGAAGTCACAAATACAGTGGTCTAAACCTCATACCAAACAAACTCATATTTCATGTCTTTATTAACCCTTTAACCTTCTGCTCAACCATATGGTAGAGCACACTTTGACTCACTATATCTTATTGAAAAACACATTTTACTTAATTCCACCTGTTTCAGCCATCTCTACCACTCGGAGTGGTAGAGATGAATACATTTCTGGAACATATGTCTAGAACATCTAGAATAAATGTTTATAACACATATCTATTTTCATTTTTTAAAAATTGACTGTTGTTAGTGCCCATAGAAAATAAAAAATGTAAAGAAAACATTTTTTCATTGCTTTTTTCTTGGTGAGGATGTTAAAGGGTTAAACACTGACAATGCTGCTGGAAAAAGCCAGTGAACCCACAGGCAAATAGTAATTAAAAAGATGTAATTGGAGTCAGAAGTTCAATCAATATGAGATTTGCAGTAGGTGTACAGCTACGGTGGCTTCTGAAAAACACTCAGATATGTTGAGTTTGCTGTTTACAAGAAGAATCAGCTGGTATGAACCATACTTTGCATCAGAGACATCTCATAAGACCTTCAATCAAAAATTACTGACATTATTATCACTACTTCACATTAAATGACAGAATTAATGGTGATTTAACCCTGTAAAACCATTTGTATCTTATTTGCTACACCAGGTTCTGAGATCTTTATCTTATCAACACAATCAATACTTTCCTTAAAAACTTGTCTATGACCCAATACATATTTTCTGTCCCCTGGTAGATTATCATCCCAGTACAGCCACTGGATCCCCCCCCCTTGTCAATATGGCCGTAAGAAAGTCTCTGGGGATTTTCAAAAAGTAACATTTTGAAGAACACTTATATTGTTATTCAGTTGAAAATTGAGAAATAATGGAATTATGGTACCATTCAAGGGAAATAATAAGGCTATACAAAATTTGATGATAAAAAAACCCTAAATGTTTTGTACTCGTAAATGTATTTATTTTTGTACTTGGAGAAGCATTTTAAGAAAATCAACCCTTAGAGTACATCAATTTCCATTTATCAAATATAAACAACAATGCTAAACCAGGATTTTTTGAGAATATAGAACAAATAATAAAGAAAGAGAAAAAAAAACAACTAAAATAAAAGTGGGCGGGAGGAGAGGGCTCCACAGGTTAAGACATATTAAGATGTGTATGTTTACCTTAACCTGAACCAAAGTGTAGAACAGATGAGTATTTTCACAGAAACAATACTTTCAAATCACATCAATTACAGCTTTTACATAGTTTGTCCATTTTGACCAGTGAAAAAAGTTTACCATTGACCCTTAAGGCAAAAAGTCAATGTCTCCAGAATGTAAATGTCCTGAACTATGTCCATCCATTCATCAGTCGTGGGAGTTTCAGGCTTCAACCATTTTCTTGTGATAGTCTTTTTACTCGCAGCCAAGAGGGTAAAATGTATTTTTGTTTCTAAAATTGAGGTTGTTGTGAACGAAAAGTTGCCAAAAAAACCCCACCCAATTTATCGAATGTTTATTGACAATACATCATAAACAAAATAAGACAAAATTTCTAGTCTGGATTATGTTGAAAGGGCTAATAAATATTTCCATTGTGGCTCGTTTCTAATAGGTCAGGTTTTACAGGGTTAAGGACAAAACAAGTTTTCATTTTTAATGCCAAGAGTTAAGTAATTAATGAAGAATCTACAAGTTTCAGCTGCTCCTTTAGGGTTTGCAACAGGAAGTTATCTGCTTCCATCTGACCCGGTTTCTCCTGGATCTTCACCTGCACTTCCTCGTCTTCATCTTCATCATCCCTCCTTTGCATATGTCCCAGCCATCTCACTCTGGCCTCTCTCACTTTTTTCCCCCAAAACATCCATCTTAAGCTGTCCCTGTCATGTACAAGTAAACCCAAACCCTGTCCATCCTTTTTACTTCTGAAGAAAATCTCAATATCTTCAGCTCTGATAACTGATTAATATAGAATAATAAATAGAATGGAGGTGCTTTGGACATGTCCAGCTGGAAGGCGACCTTGTGTCCGACCCAGGATACACAGACATTATATGGTTTAGAACAGGGGTGTTACAAATGGTTTTAGTTCAGGGGCCATATACAGGCTGTAACCTATAAATGATGACACCGCCAAACTTTTCTCCGTTTTGAGTGAAAAAAGTACTATTACATTATGAAAATGTTTACATCTACAAATTCTGCTTTAAAAAAAATGTAACATGAATATTCTGAAATGTTGTAAGAAAAATAAGTGAAATTTTAACATTATGCCTCAGAGTATCATTTACAACTTAAAGATCACAATGGATCTACAAATCACAAAAGATGTAATAACAGGAATAATATTGTTAAAATTGCACTCCAGACATTTGAGGTTGTTCATATTTTTTCAGATTCTTCTTCTTCTTCTTCTTCTTCTTCTTCTTCTTATTATTATTATTATTATTATTATTATTATTATTATTATTAT
>JAQQZY010000019.1:39667994-39685877 GCA_030068375.1 Ostorhinchus rueppellii | reverse complement strand
AATAATAATAATAATAATAATAATAATAATAATAATAATAATAATAATAATAATAATGTTAAAATTGCACTTCTCTTAGGACATTTCAGGTTGTTTATATTTCCTCAGATTATTCACATGTTTTGCAAAATTATACTTTGTTTTGATGTAAATACATGAAAGTATTTACAGACTTGTGAGTATTTATTGGATATTATGGTAGTATTTTACCGATTGGACCCACTTGAAATTGATTTGGCCTGCATGTGGCCCCTGAAGTAAAATGACTGTTAATATAATAATATCTTAGTTTAATTTTCGTATTTCATAATGTCATCATCACAAGGGCCGGACTGGACCCTTTGGCGGTCCAGATTTGGCCCCTGGGCTGCATGTTTGACACCCTTGGTGTAGACGATCAAAGACAGGTGAACTATGTGCTTGGATGAATCCATTAGTGTTGAACCTGTGCTGACTGTGGCTAATGGTTTACATTCTGCAGAATCCCAGTCAAATGTCCCCATCGTCCCCCAGGTTAATGATGTTGTTTCAGGAGTTTTCCCTGGTGTACACAGGTACCACTGGTATGCTGTGGGCACACTGGCATCATCGCCATGTCTGTACACCTCAGTGTCAGTCTGTGTGGGCAGCAGGGAAAAGCTGTGTGAGACAAACAGGCAAAAGTACAGACATTTAGCACATACGGATGTAGTGTCAACTAATAAAACATGTGAAAAGGACCACATCAAAAGATTTATTCCTGAATTCCTGTTGCTCATGAACTAATGATGATGTCACTGTGGATTATTATGTCACATGTACATGATCTTCAGGTAATGGATGTTGTTTCACAGTTATGTCATACATTAATGCTTATTTCAAACATTAATTAAATCAGCCTGCCAAAATAAAAGCACCAATGATGATGATAATGATAATAATAATAATAATAATAATAATAATAATAATAATAATAATAATAATAATTTAAAAAGAAAGTTTAGAAGTGTTAGATACTTATCTTGTTTTAAGAGTTTATTTCTTATTTTAAGTGTTCATACCTGTCGACATGTTTATTTCTAGATTCAATAGTCTTAATTCAAGTGTCATTATCTTGGTGCATGGACAGATATTGCACTTGTTTTGAGTACCTTTTCCCTCAGATTTAGTGTTTTTATCTTGTTTTTAAACACCCCTTTTTTGCAGTGCACTCATGGACCTGGCAGGTAAACAGAATAACAGCCCAGCGGGGAAGGAGATTCTGTAAGGAGGTGTAGAGGTGAAAGAGAGGAGGTCAGAGAGATACTCTGGAGTAATGGAGTTATGGGTGAGAATCTGTTTTTTTGTTGTTGCTGTTGTTGTTTTTGTCATATTTTCAAGTCATTTACAGAAAGGAAAAAACAAAGTGCAAAAAAGACAAAAAAGGGGAAAAAACCAAAACAACCAACTTTAAAAGGCAGTCGAAACCTCAGAACCCCCACAATTCTTATACAAAACACAAACATATACATATACTGTCCATCAGCCCCCCCGCCTGAGCCCTCTCTAAGGTGTTGCTCTGTAACATATGACCCTGTATCTGCCATATTTGACTATTTTAATTTGAAACCTCATTCATCCTGACAATCATATTTTCAAAGGCAGCCATCTCTGTCATGTCATCTCTGGCCTTTGTGGGCTCTTCCAGTTTCACACAATAACCCTGGCAGCTACAATAAGACCCACTACTATCAATCCCAGCTTTAGTCACACCTGATGGCATGAGAGATCAAACCTCCCAGCTGAGGGACAGGTGAGGATCTTATATTTGATACAGAACCTTCCTGGAACCAGTGCAGGTGTGTGGGGAGCAGTCATGTGATACCAAGAGTTAAGAACAACAGAAGCTAGGCAAATATTATAATTGTAACATCTTAACTGTAATAATGCACTTCATTTTACAGATCATGCACTGATAGGTTGATCGGCTAATCTACATTACCTGTAGGTGTGAATGTGAGAGCGATTGTTTGTCTCTATATGTCAGCCCTGTGATGAACAGGCGACTTGTCCAGGGTGTACCCCGCCTTCACCCTGAAGTAGCTGGGATAGGCTCCAGTGACCCCTGTGCCCCTACTGAGGATAAACCGGGTTCAGAAGATGAACGAATGAATGAATTTTACAGATATACAGTATTTATTATATAATCCATTATTATGTCTTGTATTATCCCTCCTTGAATATGTTGCAGATCCATAAACTTCAATATTGTCAATAGATACTGGTCATTTTTGTCCATTGAGGCTGTGTAGTATATATCCCAATTTTTATTTAAATGAGGGAACCCCAAAATTCATGCCTGTCAAACATGTGGCCCAGGGGTCAAATCCAGCCCACCAAAGGGTCCAGTCCGGCCCTTGAGATGACTTTGTGGAATACGAAAATTAAACTAAGATATTAATCATTTTAGTTCAGGGGCCACATACAGACCAATTCAATTTCAAGTGGGTCAAATTGGTAAAATACTACCATAATATCCAATAAATACTCACAACTCTGTAAACATTTTCATGTATTTACATCAAAGCAAAGTATAATTTTGCAAAACATGTGAATAATCTGAGGAAATATGAACAACCTGAAATGTCTTAAGAGAAGTGCAATTTAAACAATATTATATTATTATCTGTTATTGAATGTTTTGTATATTTATTGATCTACTGTGATCTATAAGTGATAATGAACATGTGTAAATGATAAACTGAAGCATAATATTGTTAAAATTACACTTATTTTTTCAGTTTTTCCATGTTATTCACATTGTTTTTAAGCATAGTTTGTAGATTTAAACATTTTCATAACATAATTTTACTTTTTTCACTCTAAAACACAGAGAAACGTTAGTGAACACCTTAGTTTTGTTTTTTTACTTGTATTTCATCCTTCCTTGGTTCCCTCCTCAGGCATCATCTCTTGCAGCAGGCTGTCTCTTCTGGCTTCGCCTACCAGCTGTGCTAAGTGGAGAGTCTCAACCATCTGCCAGGCCACGCTCTGCAGGGACGGTAGAATCAGCCGGAACTAACCCAACCTTCTACGCTGCTCACAGGTGGCTCATTCTAGCAGCAGATGTGTCTGAAATGGCAGCTGTTTCACCACCTGAAGATACTCCAATCAACTGAAAGGGAAAGAATACACTAAAAGGATGACAGGTGGTTCAGCATCAATGTACACATCTATACTCTGCCATTACAAGAGACGTCTAATCTGCCTGTGGACTATAGTACTTCCTATGGGATTATATAAAGATAAGGAAAACCTGGGTAACGGCAATAAAAACACACACATCAACTTTTTAGATACAGGTTATGACAGTGATGTTTGAATGAAAATGTGGTGACAGTCTTCCAGCTTCTGTGAGATTTGTTTACAGTGTTTTTACTCAGTTTAACCAGTCTGATTCTACTGCTGCTGCCACATGAAAATGAACTGCCACTTACTTAATTAACAAAGACTTCACCACACCCTGATATTAAACTAAACTACAGTGTGAATAAAATAAACAGATCCAAGGAGGAGAATAAAGAAACATCAAGTGTGCTTTTATTCAGATGGTGTACTGACAAATCTGAGGGTACTTTTGCTTCACTCCATTTTATTATACTTTGTACTTATAGTCCACATTCTGAAGCAATATATTGGATTTCCCAGAAAATGAATCAACACATCTATTTTTCTGAGCTCATTATGAAGTTGAATTTTTAGACATTTGTGTTTCTCACAGGACAGTGATGCTACAAACACAGGACACTCCTACAGAATATGATGCATTACAAACCGTGTAACTGTCAGTCAAGTTGTTCAAATGAGCTCAACCTTTACAGTAAAAAGCAGTATACACAGTAACGAAACAGTAACGTGAATCTAAAAACATCATACATAACAGTCAAACACTGACAGGGACCATTTTTCTGCATGATGCTGCACATCTGGCACATATTTATTTGTCTTTTAGATACATCAGGTTCGAAGGCAGAATCTTTATTGTAGTGCCATCACATTGCAGTATAAGCACTTTTGTTTAAGTAAAGAACCTGAATACTTCTTCCACCACTGGTCACACTGTTGAACTGACCTGAGGTGAAGAAGATGATGGATCTGTGGCTTGAAAACTCTGTGATGTCAAGTTCCTCTTGGATTTGGAGATCCAGTCTGGATACCTCTGCCTCTGATCCTCTCAGTGTGATGAAAAAATGAGTACCTGTTCAGTCCACACAAATGCAACAATTCACATTAAAGATGTTTGAGCTGTTGGATTTTTCAGTGTTCAATGTTTTTTATATTAAAAAATGTATATCAATATTAGCTGTAATGCTGACTTTAACCCTTTGATGCATGAATTACGAAAACCTTAGTCAAGTTTTTTTTTTGTCCTTAGTGTTTTTATTGCTTGTTACGTGTTAGGCAGCAGAGGGCGTGCTTTTTTTTTCTTTTTTTTTTCTTCTATTTTCCCTCTCCCTTCTAATCTGCAGGTAATGTCTTAGTTGATTTCCACCTGGGCAGGCTGTGTAGCCTGCAATTGGACCCTGCAGGATCAAACCAGCCAGTCAGATGTGAGATGAACATTGAAAAGGCTCCACCTGAAGACTTCACCCCCTTCTTCTTCTCCTTTCCTGACCGACTGCTGCCATGTTTGTCTGTTTAAAGCCATTTGGTGTGAGGTTCAGGACCTTAGGTGAGTTTGGGCGCCCTGTACATTTTTACACTCATGCAGTTGTAGTCTTGTAAGTACACTAGGTTTATTGGTTTGTGCCACCTGTGTAAGTTTTAAAAAAGCCTTTTTCTAGATAAGGATAGGTATTACTTTCTTTTGGTTTCCATAGTCTGCATGTTCATTTAGGCCCTGTTTTGTTTTTATTAATTTCATTAATTTGGCACAACCAGCCTGGTCCTGGCCTCCACCCACATTTTCAGGCATTGTGTTTTTGTTGGTGGCCTGTGTTTAAGTTTGGGAATATTAAAAAAAAAAAAACAAAAAAAAAAACTTGTTGACTTATTCACTGGCGACTGTCTGGTTATTGTCCAGGTATCTGTGACATAACATTCCTCTTCAGGTATGAAGAAACTAATGTGAAACTATTTATGGAATTACAAAAATGTCCACTCATTTGTACACCATGTGTTTAGTTTCTGAAACGGTATCAGAAAGTGATGTACTTGAATATTTTAATGCAGCTAATCTGATGCTTTCTCTCATTTTTACATCCTCTACTTCTACTCTCATACTAGTTATGACTCACTTCATGGAGATAATATGCAGAAAACCCCCTGCTAATTAGTCTAAAAACTAGCACTTGATTTACATTCAGACATGTTACTGTAGATCAGGTTAATCTAGAACAGCAAAATGACACTAATGTATGAATGACAGCGTATGAGCTCATGCATGAGTGTCCACTGTGTTGGCTGAGATGGAACTAAAGAAAACCCATGAATATAGAAGAAAACAGCTGTAGAATACATGTCCACTGTAGTGACCGCTATGCATCAAAGTGTTAATCAATCTGATGCTTGTCTGTATAAATGAGCTGCCTTCTGTCCTACCCAGGATGAAACTACTGTAACGGACACAGCATCTGGCCATAGAATAAGATGTTCTGCAGAGTGCATTTGTAACAGGGTTACTTGCACAGCACACAGTATTCTCATGTTTTAAACATCTGCAGGATGTCAATGATAAAGCAAAACATCAACATGAATTCACTGAAGAAACTCGGAAGTCAGACACAGTTATTCAAATATACCACATGGCACTGAGAACGTGTATTACACTACAGATAACAGAATACAAGGCCTTAAATATCACATAAAATATTCCAATAGACCACTCAGCATGGATAATACCTTTAACATACTTTGAGTTACTTCAACATTAGTACACATTACTAATCTGTGTAAGAGTGTGGATGAAACACAGTGCTGCTGCCCACAGTGGACTGAACCCAGGAGTCACTTCTGAATGTGTTTTAACACCTACTGGTGAGATGTAAGCTATAAATATGGAAACATTAAACCAGTGTGGCAAAAAAGGATGAAGACCCAATTTCTCCTGACTCTTTATTTTACACAGTCAACACAAATCACCAAAGATAATTAACAAAAATGTAAGTAAAGCCATGTACATTTGCAGTTTCCAAAACTCAACATTTTACATTCTCTTGAGGTGAAATTCATTGCCCTGCATCTCGGCCTCATAAAACCAGGAAAGGCAGTTTGCACTGTCTGTTTGGCCACTGATTGAAATGGGTGAAAAAAATTTGACATAAATGAAAATAATCCACATATACTGGTCAAATGAACATGGGCCCATTGCATACCCTACTATGGTGCAGGTACTGTACACTTTTGGGTTTAAGAGTATTCAGTTTAAGTCAGTGTTTCTCAAACTGTGGGGTTGGCCCCCCAGAGTGTGTGAAGGCTTACCGGGGGGGCATGGGATCCGTCTTGGGTGTTTTGTCCCCCCCCCCCACCTTTAGACTAGAACATGTAGCAGACAGAACTAATGTTTTAGTGTGGAGCACCCTGGACTCATTTTAGGGATGCACAGCAACTCAATCTACTGCCATGGTGATCTGTCACTTGACTGGACAAAGAAAATGGACAAGGGCTGGACTGGGGGGGGATGCAATGTTTGTGTTTTTACACAGTTTGCACCTTAATGTTCTGGGATGTGCAATGGAAACAGGCTCACTGCAGACACTGATACTGTTAAGATGTTCATCTTTGTTACCAACATTAGCATGTTGTTCTAAAAAAGGTAACTTTATTGTCATAGTTGTAAGATAATTGTGCATTTCCTATTTCTATTTTGAAAAACATGGTCTCAGGGAACAGTCTAGTTGAGTGTATTTGTATTGTTCAAGCAAAAATCGAAGGTGTTTTTTAATTTCCACAACAAATTAGTCAAGGAAAAGCAAAAGGTATTGTTGTGCTATCGATGCTTCTTTCAATAAAAGCTGTAATTGCACCACTGTTACAATGATGCTGGAGCTGAGGGGGGCCTGGAGATTGTTTGTCCTCCACAGGGGGCCCCACAGAAAAGACTGAGGACCACTACTTTAAGTAATGGAACTAAAGCATCATTATAACATTCATTCATTCATCTTCTATACCCGCTTTATCCTCACTAGGGTCACAGGGGTCACATGGAGCCTATCCCAGCTACTTAAGGGCGAAGGTGGGGTACACCCTGGACAAGTCGCCAGCATGATCGTTTCTCTCATTATAACATATTTATTTAAATTGCAGCTGTAACTGCATACTATTTTAGATCCTTAATATTCATTTTTTATTCCAAATACATGGATTCTTTTGTTACTAAACAGTTAAGTCATTTGTTTGCATACTCGGTTGTTTACTGGAAGGCTGCAGAACTCAGGGATATATTTTGCCCAATCCACCAGCAGGAGGAGTTGCTGCTTCATGGAGTCTCTGACGCCGTCTGCCTTCTTGGTGTTGATTTCAGGACTCCTAGGTGAGACCAGACTGGGAACTGAGACCAGTAAAAACATCAAGTGAGTTCACAGTGGGCTCAGGTGATACCGTAATGTGGGAATGAGTCTTAGGGACGAGTATGTGATTGTGTATGTGGAGAGGAAGATAAATGAGGGATGAGGAAGGTGATAATGTTGTTGCTAGGTGTGTGAGAGCTTTGATGCTGGTTTTTTCTGATTTTATTAAAAAAAAAAAAAAGACCGAAATGAAACCTCACAAAAAGGAAAAAAAGGATGTATGTGACAGTTTTTATACTTTTGAAGGTAACTGAGCTATGGTGTACCATCCCAGACCTGGTGGTGAAGGGGAAAAAAGAAAAGTAGTGTGTCATAGGGTGTAGGTGACTGTATGTTTGAGTACATGTAGGAGGATGTATGAAAGTCTAGGTCTGCTCCCTTTTCTTTTTCCAGTGACATTGTGCATCACTTACTACCAACTCCTGGCCACTCAGTAAGATGAAACGATGACTGGTGCACAGGTTAGAGGTGTGGGCTCCTCCGTGGGTGGTTTTCCTTTTTACAATAGGTGAGTTGAACTGAATGTGTGGGAGGCTAGACCAAGGACAGACTGAGATGAGCAGCGTGAAGAGTGTTCCGTTGTTTGTGTCTGATCTGTTAGTCAACCTAGTGCATTTAAAGAAAACATACTATGACCTTACTGCTTCCTGTGTTCATGTGAGGGGCATTAAAAGACGTTAATGACAGCGAAGATCCTGACCTTAACGTGGCATTTTCTGCACATGCGTTCTTCAGCCCAAAGCACAACAATAGACTGAATAGAGACATGATGAACCGATGAATGAGTTTAACCTATACTGACCCAGTGCTACCTTTTGTGGCAGTTTCTAAATGATTTTTTTCACCTTTTTTTTTTTTTTTTTTAACCATTCATTTTTTTTTTTTTTTTTTTTTTTAACCATTCATTCTAATATAATGCTCTGTATTTTGCGTTTTTAAGTGAAAATCAGGCAAGACCAAGCCAGTGGAGCCACTTCTATGACAAAATTGCCAAGGTGTCAGTTTAATTGTAACACAATTTTAATGAAGACATTTTTGTAGTACCGGGTGATTTCACATATATTTAATTCCCTGATCATGTGGATGGTCAAACATGTCTTTATGTGTTATATCAAAAACAGAGAAAAGAAGAAAAAGTGACTTTTCAAGTAAAATATATCATTAACTAAACATAAACCAAGTGTCTCCATCCACTGTCTTAGATCCAACTCCATCAATGTTGTTGAAGATGATGGTGTTTCCATGGTAACTACAGAGCCTTTGACATCCAAATGGTTCATATCTAATGACCATGAAAATATGACAAACTGTATTTTACACTTTTTTTTTTTTTTTTAACATGTATTGATAGGATTAGTGGATCAACAGTTATTATACTTTTTTATATCAGTAAATGATTTTGATTTCAATCTTTACGGGTTAAAGACACTCAAGAATTGGACTCTTATTTTATTGTTATTCTTTTGTTAAATCTGTCTACTGCGTGTTGAGTCAGTGGTCCCCACCTTTTTTGGGTCGTGACCCCATTTTAACATCACAAGTTTCTGGTGACCCCAGACCTTCAAAATGGATTCATTTTTTTTGTAAGAATTGATTTGTTTTTGATCATGTAATAGTTTGCTATACTATGTTGCAAATAAACATTAATTTTAGCTGAAATTGACTCTAAATGTATATTATTATGGACGGAGGCAGAAAAGCCAGGTTTAGATTACTGCACAAAGGGAGAATTAGATTTTCCTTGGTCAGGATATGTACAGTCAGTCCAACCTGGATTTACAAGGCGGACAATTAATACTGAACAAACAATAACTCGGACTATGAGTTATGAAAGAGCTGCAGCATCTGAAACCGATCACAATGAACATTTGACAGACAAACAGTACCACAGTGCTTCAGTTTCAGCTTCACAGTGTCTTACACTGTATGTGATTGTCTCTCTCAACTCACCATATATTTGTAATTGGTGAGTTTTTATTTTTATTTTGATCAATTACTAGAAGTTTCAGGTGACCCCTTTGGTTGAAAAACGCTGGTTTATGTGATTATTTGTATTTAATAATTTGAATTTATTACGCCCAGCCAGAGTTGTAACTTTTATGATCCTATCTACATAACCACAACTATAAAACGGAGTCTTTGGTGTGTGTAAATACTGTTCCAGTGCTCTGATTCAAACTGGACAGTGAAGCTATAGTACCTGGTGTACATTGGCCTCTGTCTGCAGCAGCTCTCTGATGGACAGACTGGCTGCTGTTTGTCTTTTGGCTCTGTGGCTGCTGATGCAGTCTTTTTCATTCTCAACAGCTGAGGATTAAAGAGAGGAAAGACCCATCAGAGAAATATCGAGACTTTGCCAGGTATCAGTGCAACACCTCCCTCTCTTGCAAATAAGAAAAGCTCTACTCTTTGCCTTCACAAGGTCCTTCTGTCCTGTGTGACATTAAACCTGCTGTTCATGCCAACATTTGGCTTTCCAAATGTTAGCTATTCAGCAAATGTGGAAGAAATTAGAGACAAATTACAATTTCCTAGTCTCCCTCTGTGCGGAGACAAAAGTGTTTCTGTTTAATGTAACACAGTGGTATGGTGCATTCTGGGGGATGAAGGATGGTAAAATACACAGCACAATGTCACAAATATTAAAACATACAGAGTCAAAAGGCATTGTTTATTCAGTATCTTAGGTGTGTGAATATGGTGGAATTAGTATATTTTTCTCCTCTTTAATCATGTTTCACTCAGAAGTTAAAGAAGTCAGAAGGAAGAACAATAGAAGCGATATGGAAAACTTCATTTGATTGTCTTTTGCTCTGTACAGTACTTGGCATTAATTTGAAGTATGTGATGCTCAGATGCAAAGGGCCATCTTTCATTCCTTCCATGTAAATTTGATGGGTCTTGATTTAGTATTCTGATGTTGTTAACAGCTTGATAACAAAGCGTGAGGATGGATCCTCGTCGGCTTCTTGGTATGGATTATTTAAAATGTGAGAGATGTCATTGCATGTTGATGACCCTTTGTGAGAGTTATTAGAAAGAGAGTGATGCGGATGGCCTCAGACTGTTTCCAATGTGGTTCTACAAAGTCAGACAACAAGCCTGCGCATCAGAGTCATCAGTCATCAGAGCTGTCCTCTCAGCAACCAATCAGCAGAGTATTAATCAAAGGAGAGGAGGAGAGGGAGCAGGAGGGCCCCTCTGTGGTTCACCTCTATGGTCCTGCATGACAATATCACAAATAATCTTCTGTGGACCATCAGTTAAGTTCGACTTTGGATTAAACAGCTACATCAGGGAGCTCTCTCAGAGGTCAGACTGGATGCCCGAGGAGTCTAGTTTCATGAATTTCTGCGTCTGTTTTTGGCATAATTTGAAAGCGATATTACAGTATGTTATGCAAACCAGACAAATTATTGAGGTAAACATTTAAATTAGCAGCCCTGGCCTTCTCTTCAGGGGGTTGTGGGTAACATCTTTCCAAAGCACTGCAGAGCAAATATTTGCCCGTGCTCAGCCATGTTAATTATTCATGTAAAGAGACTATTCATGGCTCCTCTTATTCCTCGCTTCTCTGTAAGAGCACAGATAAAACCAGCGTTGTGTAATGCAATACATGCAACACGATTACGTATTTAGAATACAAAACATGATGGACTGCATTTAGTTACAGTTACATTGTGAATGGGTGGAAATCAGAGCATGGTTACATTCTTATTTGCTTCGATATACAGTGTTTAACAAATGTATTCCACCACCACCACCCAGTATAAGGTGTTTTCCACTGCTGCCATAATTTAACAGTATTTCTGTTTACCTAAATATCTTATGTTTCTATAATGGTTAATCCACCAGTATATGCAAGATCTTTCTATCAAAACCATATCTTTAATGCTAAAATAGAACTATAGTTGCTATCCATAAATTTTCCAGTTTAATATTTTCCAAAAATGCAAAGGGAAATGCAGCAGCAAATGACTTTTTTTTTTTTTTTTTAATGAAATTGCACAATTCCAGTTATTATCTTGCATTCCTGTGCAAAACTACACAAAAACAATGGCAGCAAGAATGTAAACTGTTATCTGCACCAAAGGTGGACACATAAAATAGGAATATTTTTGGTTATTATTAGTCAACAAGGAGTATTTTGTTATTCCAGTTGGTCATTTTCTTAATGAACAACAATGAAGCTGTTAATTTGAAACAAGTTTTTGATAAACTATGAAGTTATTTATATTTTCTTGTTTTCATGACAGGTGGTCTAATAAATTTGTTAAGCGCCGTATTAGTGGACAAGCATTATTTACTCTGAAATTTCAAAAGCATCTCTAATTTCTCATGAGTCTCTGATTGAAACCATACATGTACCAATCTCTGTCCACAGGCCACAGAGGATGCAGCTACAAAGAGCAGATAGGTTTCCCATTTGACTGAACAGAAAGTTTACTTCGCTGTTATTTATGTTGTATGTCTTTAATCCAGTTCAAGCTTTGAAGAAAATAGCGAAGGTACAATGACATGTTTTCTGGTGCTATTTTTATTTTAAGAGGATTAGTTAAAAGACAACAAGATGCAAAATAAAGCAAAAATCCTCTACCGTGAAAACTTAACTTTACAGTATTACTTTTATCTTTGTTTACTGTTTTTATTCAGACTTGCTGATTAAAATGAAAGGTCAAGGAATATTTGTGCCGTCCTCCTTTTTGCCAGAAAACTATCACTCTGCTTTTGTGTGTATTTATATCTCACTCCTTGGTTCAGTCGACTTAAGGTGGCAGTATTCTCTTAATTTGTATGCGACTTTTATTTGTTTTTTTTTCTTGTGGTTGTGTTTTAGATGGTATTACAGGGTGTTCATTTTTCATCATTTTTAATATATCTTGTATTTATTCTTATTTTACTAGTTTTAGTATATCTTGCTTTTGTATCTACAACTTTGTATAACACTGTGGGTACTTTCCATTGCTTTAAATGTTCTATATAAAATAAACTTGACCTTAACCTTCCATTTAAACTGACTAATGCAGAACAACAAAGCCATATAAATTAATTCAAATACATCACACTCACGAGTTTCATTTTCGTGCATGTATTTTTTAATCTTTACCACAGCGAAAGAGAGATGACATGCAGACAAATGACAAGTAAAAAAAAAAAAGAACCTGATAGAGGAGTTGTGTGTCCCTGGATGATCATCCCCTCCTTCTATAGGGCACTAGGGGTCACTGAATGGTTTGATGAGGATGAAAATGATGAATGAAATGAATGAAAATGTGAATCATTTGCTTTGGCCTTCACAGCCACCAGATCTCAACCTAAGTGAACACCTATGGGAGAATTTGGACTAATATATCAGACAGTGCTTTCACTATCATGATGGACAAAGAATGAAAATATCTACCTCTAAATCATCATGGTTCTTTACTTAAGCATGAAAGAATGTGAATTACATGAAAAATTTTAGAAAGTAAAGGTGAAAGGATATTTAAAAAAATCCTCTGACCTTCCTTTCCCATTGTGGAATTGAAAGACTTTCATTGTCTGCAAACAACACTGCTTCATTTTTGTCTCTCCATAATACACTACATGCTAAAACATGAAATACATTGTACAGTTTAACACTCTGAGCAGCTCTTTATTTATTTATTTATTTATTTATTTATTTGGAAGAATTACATGTATGGACATCTCACACTGACACTTCTTCCGATGCGAGCCAAAGCACGATTTTAGCAAAGCACAGACAAATCAGCTGCTCACATCTAAAAACAGCCTAAAGCTACAATACAGCTCACCACTAATTTGAAATCCTCTGTCATATATGTTTTTTCATGTCTGAACTAGTTACTGTGCCTTTCAAGTTGATTTTCTGTCACTACCGAGTGTGAAACTTTAACTCTACATCTCACCCAATGATAAGTGATAATTCAACACCACAGAACAGTCTCACACCTTTGTTTGAAATAAAATTCTGTTATTGTATTAGAATGTAATGGCTGATGGATGGACAGTTGGTTGCAACATTTTGACATAAATGCAACATACTGACATGTGTTCATCTAAAGGAATGCAACTGTCTTTTACTCATAATTCCAAGAGGATTCATGACTGAAGTCACGTACAGTTGTATGTGTGGTTGTTACGAATACTTCTCCTGCAGCTGTCACAGTTTGATGCCCCTTATGGTTTACCTGTGGCTCTGTCTGCACATATAGAACACATACATCTACCTCCAGTGTGACAGTGATAAACTAGGATCTGACAACAGTGAAAAGAAAGTAGACACACAAACAATACAATCTGGTCAAATAGAATATACTGTTAAAAATGCCTGAGGAAAAGTTTCAATAAGAGACAAATGATAGACATTAGCATTGTAGTGGTAATTGTGGTGTAGCAGTATTGTAGAGGGGTTTTATTTTGTTGCTAATGAATAAATAAATATCTCTGTGTCTAATCTAACAAGCCCCACAAGCATCAGCGCCAGATCACATAACTGAGAGACCATCAGCTTCGTTAAGAGCAGACAGGCACCTTGACAGAGACAATCACTCATGATCCTTTTCATCAACGAGAGCAGATAATGAATCTTATTCCACCTCTGTGAACAGAAATAACCTTGTACATGGAGAGAAACTTTGCAGCAAGGTGTTGATTGTGAACTTACGGCCCCTGAGGAACAACCTGGGTTCTGTTTCGTCGGTCTGAAAAAAGCGGCAGCGATAATAATAAAAGTACAGTTATAGGCAAAAAAATATCACCACTCTGTGAGGCTGCTGGTGCCACAGGCCGCTCAGGAGCACTGTAAGTTATTACTCAAGAGGAAGAGAAAACTCCCCATTTAATTAAAACATTTAGAGGTCAGTGGCAAGCCAAAGTCCACTGTTCTACTGTGGCTAATTTTACATTAGACATTCTGCCTAGGCCCTGCCTCTTTGTTGCTCTGAATGCATCCTGGTAGTGTTTAATTGCTACAGAATCAGCTTTATAAAAACACTGACCTTCAAATGCACATTCTTGCTTTACTGTTTGGACATGCCACAGCAAAAAATGTCCTGCTAGAAATAAGCCCAATATTCCTAAATCTGGTTACATTGGTTTATTTTGAGCACAAAAAAAAAAAACTGCCAATGGGGTCAGAAAAAAATTATTGGCTAGAATTCTTAAAACAAGCAAAAAAGTCTATCAACTAAAGAAAAACACAATGTGCCTTGAAAATGCTAGCATTTTAGCAAACATTTCTTAGTACAGGAAATTAAATCACACTCACTTAAGACAGAATTACTTTAAATGAGGAATTTTAGTCTCTGACTGAGCTGGCTATAAGAATTTAAGCCTTAAAACAACTGGTTCAAGGCAGAACAAACTCCGCCCCTTGCATGCATTATAACTTATTTTGGCAACGATCCAATTGATGCCATCAAGGCTGTGCATGTGGTGATGTTAGCGTATCAACTGCCTCTCTATATATGCCAAGTTTGAAGTAAATTGAAAAAAAAATTATGTTTTATAGATAGTTGAAATTGTGCCCATTATAAATGGGGAAAAAATTTTTTAAAATGCATTTTTTTTTTTTTAACTTTGACCTACGTATCCCAAAATGTAATGACATCTATTCTGGGTCACTGGGAGTCTATAAACCCAATTTGCTATGAATTCAACCAATAAGTTTGCTGCTACAGACATGTGACATTTCACCTATTATAAGTAAATGGGATTTTTTTTTGTTTTTAGTTCATAAAATTTTTGTAACTTTGACATACTTTTCCCAAAAACATCTTTTCTGGGTCACTGGCAATCTGTAAGCCAAATCTGGTATGAATTCAACCAATAGTTTTGCTGGCAGAGTGTGAACGAACAAAGAAACAAACTGAACCAAAAACAATAGCCCTTGCCTTCCCTTCGGGGGGTGGGGTATTAAGAGTAACAAGTAGGAAAAAAAATTCCTAAAACAAGCATTTGATTCTCCTTGACTGAGCTGAAAAATGACCTCTTCAACCAGAAATCAAACCCATGTCTTCTGCATTGGAGTCTGATGTGTTTGTCAGGTGACCAATTTGCTCCTTTGTTACGGAGGAGAAATGAATGTTCATGTTAAACCGACTATGAACCACCTCTCAAACAAACTGCTCTCAATCCATAACTGAAGATCCTATCTCAAAAATTCTTGCAGGTGAGACATGTGGTCAGTCTTCTGAATGTATCGATGTATATAAAATGTGATTGTGGTGTTTGTTAAACAGGTACAATGGTGCTGTACAGGATGGAATGTAGGTCAACTGCTTACTTTGTCAGAAAAGATGAAGCACACAGGGGTTACATTTTAACAAGGAAAATAGCAAGATTTCCAAGTCACAGATCACTAAAACTGAATTAAGAGATTATCATGAATTTACTATTTATGTGGATTTGAAGAACAGTGTGTTGGTAAAGAGCAAAAAGTAACAAAGCAAGGGGACAAACACAACTCAACAAAGCCCTGATTATTATGATGGATGTGAAAAGATACAATTATGAGAGATGAGGATACAAACTGGTGTATTCTAACATGATTCTCTTTGTGATTATGTCATTTACAGGTGCAGTTATATTGTCTAGTTCTTGTTCTAATAATGTCACTGTACAAACCAGCTGATGACGTACATAAGATGTCATCATATTATATTACCCGTTGCACTTGTTTACACTGCTATCGTGCTATTTATGTGTTTAACTGCACTGGGTTGAGTCCAGGTTAAAGACAGTCCAAGGCAACTTTGTGGTTTTTGATAAAGACTGAAGACTTCTAAGGGGGTGTTGAAATGCAAATTTCCAGTGTACATTCCAGATTGCACCCTTTGCTCAGCTCCTCTATGTATTTGCAAGACTTTATTTTAGTTTTTGTTGTTGCTGATCTTCTTTTAGGCAGTTTAAAATGTCACTTCCAGCAGTCTTGTGGGAGGTTGAAAACTTTCATCTGCCTTTCTCTGCACTCAAATTTGGTTGTTTGTTATCACTAAAGCATACAAAGGGTACAGTTCAGAGGCAGGCAAACAAAACTAACTAACTGTGGGGACCAAACAATTGCAGAATAGAAAGCCTGTGACTTTTAAATGCTACGATATCTTGACTCCTCAGTTTTTATTAGGAAGATAAAGTCATGAAGTCATCAAGAAAAAGTCAAAGATGCATCCAAAGGTTGCACTTTGGAATTCTGTTTATTGGATTTCACCTCAAAATGTGTACATGGTGTGTTAGTACCTTGGATAATCAATACGGCGGAGAAGAGTGACGCAGAACAAACAAACACAGGGGGAGATTTTTGATAAGAGTAGTGCCTCTTTCACCTTTGCTTCTAGTTCTGAGATGGATGATATTGTACAATACCATAGCTCACAGCAGGGGGCAGAGCTGACATTTGCTTAAGTGTCTGTCCATTGAAATGATAAAGAGTGTTTCATGATGCTGACAGACTTTGTTGTTTTTGCATGTATTTATTTATTTATTTTTTTCACTTTTGGCCATAGTGAGCATATCATTGATCAGTGCAGGAATTCTAATGTTAAAAAATAAAGAACATACCTGCTCCAGATAACAGCTCACAAAATATCTCATTTATGCACTTCAGGGTTTTCTTTTTTTTTAAAGCACACTATTCTATTATTTTCTATTCTATTCTATGAAAAGAATACAGAGATAGTTACCTTACATATATTTCTTTGAAAGGGCTTTACGTCATTACGGCATGATTTCACCATATTCACATGACTTCAGGACAGAGATGTGGAAGAAATGGAATGGCCATCATTTTTTTTGTTTAAATTAATGCTGACATCTGGTCGGTCTGATCTGAGTCTGCGCAGAATGGTCTGCCACAGTGGAGTGGAATGGGGGCGGAGCGGGGTTCAGAAAGGGCGGGATAGCGACAGAATGGAACCGGGTCGCAGTAAGAACCAGATTGACCTTGTATGTGTGATCACAACCGGACCCGGTTCTACCCGTTGTTTCTCGGTGGTTCCGTTGATCCGGATGCAGCCCCCCCCATGCTTGCGTGTGAATGGACTTAACCGCGGCCGGCCTGTAAGTTTAAAAACAACTAATAACGCCAAAAGTATTGGTCATATCAATAAGCAGTATTTACCAATCTGATCCTTGGCACAAAATAGATAAGTATTCCAGAACGCACAGGCTAGCTCTGTCTTGTTTTTCAGTTATAAAGCAGACACACCTAAACACACACAGAGGCCACTTAGCTACGTCACAACAACGGAAACGCCCATAAACGTCACATCCGGTTAGAGTCGCGAGATAACACACCTGTCTCTGCAATTAGCCATTATTTGCACTGCAAAAAAACAAACAAGCAAAAAACACCCCC